>CM038718.1:13831714-13854214 GCA_021613375.1 Megaleporinus macrocephalus | reverse complement strand
TGGAGAGGAGTTTGTGATCCAGAACTAATCATCCAATGTCAGTACCTCATACTCCTGTGACTGAATGCCTTCAAATCCTCACATCTGCAGTCCAAAATCTAAAGTATTCCCAGAAGAAGTATCCCCCACCCCACATGTTTACATGTTTGCACACAGTGGGGATTTGTGGGAACCTACACATTGAGAAGTGAAAAGGCTTCTTCCCAAATCAACCAATCAAGTTAGGTGCAGATATAGTATATGTATATGAAATACAAGCAATGAGGATCTTAGTAATGATAACCTGCCACAGCGATGGCTGTGGTTAATCAGTTAAGACGTGTCTGGGGTCTAAAGTCAGCTTCTTAAGTTTGGCACTGCTGTTATGAGGCTAACGCTGCTAAGTGGAAATGGGTTGAGGCTAATAGTGGTTTCTGACACAGAACATAATCTATAATCTATAAAAAACATAAATCTATGTAGTTTAGCTAATAACACTATAAGTAGCCTAAAGCCTAGTTTTTGTCTGTTCTGTTTTATAGATAAAAATTAATTATTCTTTATCAAAAACCACATCAGCAAGTCAACTTAAATATACTGAAATATACTGAATGGTATGTGTGACGTGTTGTTGTTTCAGTAGCTGATGGTATAAGATGCTGATATTAGGCTACTTCAGTAAACAGGATACACCACTGAATCATAAAGAAACGGTGACGGTCCGGACCTTAGCCTGAGAAAATGTACCATCTACTGGTGGCCTGTTCTCAATCCAGTAGTGACATTGAGGTATTTAAAAACTGCAGCAGGACTGGTCCACTTGTACCAGCACCACCATGTCAGCGTTACTCTGTGGTGGTCCTATGGGGGCCAGTCTGTAACTACAGACCTTTTTTCAGTTTTATAGATAAAAGTAAATTATTCTTTGTCAGAAACCACTTCAGCAAGTCAATTTAAGATCATTAAAAAGCTTGGCAAGGTTTGGAGTTGGCTTCCATTACTTATTGTGTTTCCTTAACGTAGCTTGGTGGTGTCAGTAGAGCACTACTAGGTGAACCTTAGGCACCAAGCATGCTGATCGGCATCACTTGTTCAGTCGGAAAAACTTTGTACTTGTGATTTTCAGCCAACTACTGATTTAACACTTGCATGCCTAACATCGGTTTCACGTTCAGTGCAAACCCAAGCTTGCAGTGCCAAATTAAAAACCTCTACATCAAATAGACGTCCCCCTCCATGCAAGTTTTCAACGATAATCTCTGTAGTCTCAGCAAATATGTGAGCTTTAAATAGCTTCAGCCCTGTGGGTGTCCCATTTTCGTTCACATGCCAACACCTCTATTGGGTGGGTTTGCCTCCTGCTTCTGGTTTCAGTCTGTCAGTCCGGGGGAGGCAAGGAAGTCAATATTTGTGCTCTTTCTTACAGCTGGCTGCTACTTGCCACGGGGAGCCTTGTTTTAGGTGGACTAGCAGGAGCCCATTAAGGTGCTGACTGTGCAGCTCTACATACACACACATTCATCACATACACTAACTACCAGAACTGTAGCCACGTGTAACAACATTAACTTTTTCTGAGTCAGTAATCTGCTCATAAGCAAAGAAGACTTAAAGATATAAAAATGCTGGAGTTTTTAAACACTGCGTCCACTCACTGTCCACTCTATTAGACATGCCTACCTTGTTGGTCCACCTTGTAGTGGTCAAGTCAGAGAGGTCATCCTCTAATCTCACTAATAGGTGGACCGCAGCCCAGGTCCAGACCCAGTCCAATGCGGACCCAAACCAATAAACTATTGAGAATGGTTTAATGTTGACTGTGTTAATTTAAGTAGCTGAACTTTTCTTGCTTTCAGGGTATACGGGCTTGGTGGCACAGTAAACTCACAGACCAATCGTGTGCGATCCTCAGGCACTCCTCAGCTAGTCTGAGCAGATTCGGGAGTGCAGTACACACACAGGCGAGGTATGAAGCCAGAAGCAGCAATTGGAGAATAAAGCAAGTCAAAGAGAAAGGCTCATTCAGACGCCGTGTTCTAAAAAAGATAAGTTAATGGCAAAAAACGACTTTGCAACCAGGATTGGACCGAGACACTCTTCCCACAGGCAGCTCCAAACCAACATGTCTCATAAGTTCTGAGACTGTGGCACTAATTAAAACCAGCCACGTATCTCATATCCATCCATCCATCCATCATCTTCCGCTTTATCCCGCTAGTCAAGGTCACAGGGGGCGGGGTACACCATAGACAGGTCAACGGTCCATTGCATGGCCAACTACAGGTAGTTTAGAGTGACCGATCAACCTAACATGCATGTGTTTGGACTGTGGGAGGAAACGAGAGTACCCGAAGGAAACCCACTCAAGCACGGAGAGAACATACACACTCCACACAGAACCACCCTGATATCTCTTATGTGTTTGGCCCTGACAATTTACACCAAGAGCTCACTTCTCTCACTAAACAAGAGAAGGTGTGAGAGAGGAATATAAGAGAGAAGCAAACTGTTAAGATGTAAAATTGAGTTAACAAGACTAAATATTTTATTTACTTTCTTATCTCTTGTTTTACTTGAAGTGAGAAAAAGGCATTTAATCAAATAAATAATAAATAATTAATTCAGTTCAGCATTTAAACAGTAAATATACTGAAATATACTGAACGGTATGTGTGATGTGTTGGTGTTTCAGTAGCTGATGGTATAAGATAGACTACTTCAGTAAACAGGATACACCACTGAATCATAACACAAGTTAGAAATGATGACGGTCCGGACCTTGGCCTGAAGAAATTTCTTCTAACTGGACCTTACTGAACTCTAATTAAATACCCCTGCTCTAATCCTTCATCAGTGGTCACATGACACTGCCCACAGGACAGCATCTACTGGTGGACTGTTCCCAATCCACTAGTGACAGTGAGGTATTTAAAAACTGCAGCAGCACTGCTGTGTCTGGTCCACTCGAACCAGCACAACACACACTAACACAGCACCACCACGTCAGCGTTACTGCAGTACTGAGAATGACCCACCACCCAAATAATACCTGCTCTGTGGTGGTCCCATAGGGGGAATACAGTCTGTAACTACAGAACTACAAAGTACATTTACATGGTAAGTGGAGCTGATACAAAGAGTGTAGATGTTATGACTGATCAGTGTGTAGACACAATATAGCACCTAAACACACACACACATATACAAACACAACTAAATGCTTTCTCGCTGACTTTCAGTAACAAGTCCATTCCTGTACTGAAAATCACGCTGTATCAGTTGGACGAGCTGACATTGAGTGTTTGCTGACCTAATACAATATTTGAACTCCCCATGACACCAGATGGTCGAACCCATTTGCTCTGTGTACACAACTTCATTGTGAACTAGCTAAGCTAACTAAAAAAGGCTTGGCAACCTTTTTAAGAGACAAAGTGCTTTTTTCCCCTGAATACAGCTCAGTTTCTCGTAATTACACCCAAACTGGCACAAGATGACAGTCCACTCCCGTCCAGCAGCCTGAGAAAAGGTCACGTCACCGCAACATCACACTTCAGTCTGAAAAAGCACAGACAGAAACAAAGCAAGAGAAGTAGAAGGAGAGTGTGAGAGCAGGCCTGACTCACTGGCAGCATTCTCGGCTCTCGCTTTCATGGCAGCAGCACAGAAAGCACGGACAGCATGAAGGACACCATCAATACTATGACACTGACCTGGAGCGAATCTAACGAAGCCTGTGAAGGCTTGCAGGCCCAAGACAGCTCTGACTCAACACTGAGCCACCAAATTAGCAGCCTCAGTTAGCCTCCTGAGTCCCTATTCGATATTTGTAGATGAACTAGTCACATGTTTCTGAGGCAAAAGGTCTGTGATGATGTTTGTGGTGAGTTTAAAACTGTGAATAAAATGATAAAACCAGAGTTTAACTTCTGGCCGAGTGCCACAGTTAGCTGAGCTAGCTCCCTAGCGGCCAGTTATAACGTTCTACCATTCATTTAGCTTTAGTTAACACATTGTTTAGTGTCATATCTTTTTTTAAGCTAATATTATTTGACCTCGGGTGTTTTCGCACTAGAGGGCCTCTTGTCCTGTACACATTTGGTCAAGGGTGAAAGCCTTTCTCAAGCCTGGGAGCAGTCCAAAAAACCAATCTCTGGTCCTCTTGAAATCAATGGTCTGAAGTTCTGGTGTGGTCTGCTGTGCATGTGGAAGCTATCCGCTCCTGGCGCTGCGTGTGGGGTTGTGCAATCGGATCGTTTTGTAACGTGACTGCTCCGACTGCGTATTGCGTCACTGCCATCATCAAGTTTCATGACGGTGAGGTAAGGACTGCTGCGGACGAATAGCGAGTGAAAGCAGCAAATGCTTGAAGCTAGTGCCTTCCATTTGACATATGGAACTGTAACATCAATCCACGATTCGAAGGCAATTTATGTGTTTAAAGGTAAACCATTGATAACACGCCCTTCTCCAAGCAAAAGTGTGGAAACAGCCTTAGATGTTTGAACGTTAGGGGTGTAAGAAAGTACCAAAATATCCACTATTGGGATATTATGTTTAGTAATACCGTATTGATCCTTAAAAACACAGTATAGATACACAGATTCCTGGCAAACAGTGAATCATTGTGTGTTGTGTTTAAACTTCTGACCGCTAGATGGCAGTGTTATAATCCATTTTCATCTCCACTCCAACATTAACAAGCAGCACAAGGGCGCAATGCTATTGTAATAATTGATAAACCTGTTCATATAGTGGTGTGTTTTAATAGTAGGATTTGAAAAATCGCAATATATCTCTTTGCTTGCAGTATCGCAGTATATATCGTGATATATTGAATCGTGACCGCTGTTTCACAATACTAACTGAAATACACACCCCTAATGAACACATGGGGAAATTTCAGAAAGCATTACTAATGTAGTCAATGACTGGTTGCTAGTCTTTCTGTAATTGGGTTGACTCAATCCTGATCACGGCATAATAACTAGGAGCTGTTAATTAGCATTACTTTTGTAAGTTGCTCTACATTGACATCTTCGAATGTGTCGCTACTCTTATAGCTCACACTGTATTTTACATACGGTTAACTGTTTCAGCCAAAGGCGGCTAGCTTAACTAACTGGACTGGAAATGGTACAAAAGTGGCTGCTGGGCTGTTTTCTTGTTCACTTTGAAACAGTTCCACACTGCTGTCATTTAAACAGCTCCATGTGAGAGTGAGGTAAACTAAGAGCAGTGCAGTGAGAGAGCCTTAAGAAACAATGAGAACTAGATTAGGATGCTAATATAGGCAATGCTGACCACCTCCGATACCGATCTCTTAGATCAGGATGTTCTCATCAGCTGCCATTTCGAACGGCCGGAACTTTGCCAACCCTCTGCGCGTGTATTCTGGGGTCTTGCTCCTGCTCAGTTTTTCCGTGTGGGAAATCCCCAATTCAAGCACTGCTGCACTCCTAGAGGACACGGGCTGGGGAGGAGGCAGTGGAGTGGTTGGAGTCAAGGCGGGGAGGAAAAAAAAAAAAAAAAAGCATTCCAAATTCTTAATTCCCAAACTTGTTTGAGTGCCACAGCAGCTCAGCAGAACTGTGGGGGCTTTATGAGACGAGCCCCTGGCAGAAGTGCGCGGAGACAAAGGGCTGATTGAGGAGCACGGCTGCTCCGGCCTTCCCAGCAGCCTGCTTTCAACTCGACCTTTCGGAGCCCTCCTCCGCCTCTTCCCAAGAACCCTTCACACCGAATAAAAGGCAAGGAGGGACGGAGAGAAAATGAGAGAGAGAGAGAAGGAAAACAGAGAGAGAGAGAGAGAGAGAGAGATCAAAACTGCCCTCAGATGCCTCGGCCAAGTCCACGACATTCTTTTTCCTACCAAGTGGACAGGGAATCACATGGGAGGGGGGGGCATTTCACACTGAATGGCTTTCGCGGAGCCAAGTAGAAGTCCTGACACAGATGTAGATGGACAGCCAAGAACTAGAAACTGCTTTTCCCCCTCATTCTTAGACTCGTTGGGAAGGTTCCAGTCACAGCTTCATGCATTACTATTTAATCTATTCCCAAATACTAACGATGTACATGTCAATATCTACATTAGCAAATGCTTCTCATCATAAATACATAAACCAAAGATCTGTTATGCTTCTGTCTGCTAAGAGAATTTCATGCCTACAGTCCAAAGCAATGAGTACATGTTTTAATCCATGAGCCATCTGTTCTGAGATCTCGTGCCTGAGTGCTGAGTCTGAAAACTCTGTGAGGATATCACATTGTTAGAGACTTCCTTCGTAAGATGGAGAAAATCTGCAATAGATATACCATAAGTGCTGGGTTTCATACTACCATCGTGCCAGAAAGCAATAACTCAGTCTTAATTGATATGACTGTGATTAGACTGCTCAACCCACCTGACCTAAACATTTATATAAGGCTACAAGACAGTATCCATCAGCATACAAGAGTATGTAAACACCAGCCACTTGTATTAGTAACCACAAACCAAAAATGAGTCTGGGAGCTTTGTGCCAGCACAGTGTGTTAGCCATTGTTCTAGCTTTTCACCAGTGGTCAGTTTCTGTCCACAGAATCGCTTTTGGTTAGATCTTCATTACTGTGTTCAGATTTGTGTACTACCATAGTAGCATCTGCAGCAGCTCTGTGGTTGGAAATTGTCTGCTGTTAAATGGAATACAGGGTGACTGACATATCAGGCATTGGAACAGATGGTCTACAGACTGTAACTGTGCACCTACAGAGGAGGCTGGTTTACCTACCAGGGCAATTTCACACTTGAACTCTTTTTAAAGACCTGGAGCTGATTTCTCGGACAGTTTGGTAATGTTTGGGCCAGTGTGTAAAATGTTTGTGAACCCAGGAACAAGACCGATTCACCTGAAACCAATGGATGCATGAGGTGTCATCTGCTTGTAGTATTGCTTTGTTGCGTTACTGTGTTTCAAGGTTTGGACTGGCGGGGAATGAGACAGCAAGCGGCATGAGGGCTCCTCGCTTGCAGCTTCTTGTATGAGGGCATGGTCCCCTCATGAACTGCTGTTCATATTCAGTGCCTGTAGCCTCCAGAAAGAACATAGCTATAATACATATATATATATATAAAGCTTTTCTAAGAGCATCCTTTTCCGCTGGATATGATAATGATAGTAATAATTTAGTGATAATACTAGTAATAGTGAGGGGTGTGCAATCTATAAGAATAACCAATGTGGGACATTACTAATCCAATACCAATCAATAAGTAATCCTAAGGTTTCAAACAAATACTACACAAATAAACTCAGTACAAATAAATAAACTGACACCAAAAAGTATGCGCTCTGGTCCTGAAACACTCACACACTAAGGTAGCAATATGAACATAACAGCACCCGTTCAGCAGCAGATGGGCTGCAGCAAAATCCGAAGACAGGCTGAGGACGAGGGGTCAATACAGGGAGGCCAAAGAAAATGAGCAATCGAAGTGTGAGGAAAAAAGGAGCTGGAGGTAAATTTATAAAGGTTTATGAAAAAAAAAAATTCATAAAACAATAGGAGAAAAAGACTGAAAGGGGAAATTGAAGATCAGGAGTCAGATATTTCGAATAGTTTTCTCAGCAGAAACAGGTGCGAGCAACGAAAAGAATGCGTCTCAAACGTGACCCCCACTTCACTCTCAAAAAGTGAGAGTGAAAGAAATAGTGTGAAGAAAAATGAAATTTTCACTTTCCAGCCAAAACAGCACTGGAGGCTACACGGCTCACATACCACCAATTAGCTTTGCGCAAACTGCCTCACACCTAAAGCAACAATGCTCATGCGCTTTCTGATACTACATGACATCATCAAGGGCAAACAAGTATGTCAGCTGAAAACTGGCACAACTGTTTTAAATGGCTTGCAAAGTCAATACACCAAACATCATATCTGAATTTTAATATAGGCTCAATACAACACTGGAAACCTAAACAAATGAAAAACTGTCTAGAGAAATTTTTTTTGTTATAGTAAGCAGATAAAAAGATGTTAAACACCACTGTACACACAAACCTAACTAGATTTAAAAAGCTTGATCAGCAAAAATGAATAAAAGATCAAAGAAAGTTTTGGTTTAAGCTATTTAGATGGTGAAGAGTAAGTAAGAGTGCAATAACAATAAATTTGATTTACCATACTGGGTCCATAATTTGATATTCTCATAATAATTCCAATGTTCTAATGAGGAGGAGTGCTGGAGCGAGGTGCTGATTAGTACTGATCACTTACCAATATTGGTATTTAACAAGTGCAGCTGCAATAGATGGCTTAATTAATAGAAAGTTTATTCTACATGATGGACACCTCCATGAAGTTTTTGTTCTCTTCTGTAAAAGTTGCCTTCTTTTCTTTGGACAGCAACGACATACCAAGGCAGCACTGTGGTGTAGTGGTTAGCACAGTCGCCTCCCAGGAAGAGGATCCGGGTTTAATTCCCAGTGAGGGTCTTTCTGTGTGGAGTTTGCATGTGTGTGGGTGAGGGTGTGTTGGCCATGCGATGGACCCGTCCATGGTGTACCCCACCTTCAATCTATGATGCTGGGATTGTCTCGACTAGCAGGATAAAGTGGAAAATACTGGATGAAATAACGGATGGACAGACATATAATCACTTTCAGATTAAGTATTTCAAGAAAATTTGAAAATAGCTGAATTTACAGAGACTGAATTTGCAATACACTAAGTTATAGAGCTTCTGATATAAAGATACACCAGGTTAGACTGTGTTTACACTCCAGATCAGAAGCTAAATGGTACACCTGGGATTCTAGATGACACACAAGTTATCACAACTATCACAACTGCAGAGTTACACACCTACAGAACAGGCTTACAGACTTTACAAGTGTGCAAGGTGGCTACAGTCAAACGCAACTAAGCCAACAATACCTGTTAGTCACAAACAGAGCAAATAAATGATGATGTTTGCAAAAAATAAGGTACATTGGAAATCATTTGGTAATTCAAAGAGATTAAGAGATTCTCTCGATCACACAGTCACCAAATGTGCACTCGAAGCAGTTAGACACAAGTTTGTGGACGTTTGTACAGAGCGAACCGGTGGCCTCTGTTTATGCATCACTGCACAATTCCAGAAAACGACTGTTACATAACATGTGACTTTTAACCGTGCTTTCTTGTGAAGACCCTCTTGAGAAGATCACCCGAATGCCACGCCGCAGCACTGCTTTTGGTATGAATTGGCAGGTCCTGATGCGAGAGCTCAGTTTAATGTCGCATTCCTCTGGCGCCGCACTGCGCTGAGCTGTAAGCGGGCCAAGCAGGGCTGAACCCACGCTGCGCTTTATTTAACATCTGGCCGAAGAGACACACATGGTAGCAGGATCTTGTGGTGACACAGCGACCTACAGCAAATGCACAGGCATCGCCCTCTGAAGCTTCATCACCGGGACCACTGAGGCCTATAAGATATCTTGATGGTCCAAACCCTGAGAAGATACCCCAACAGACAGTGCATCACTGGCCTAGGCCTGTACCTAGTCCTGTACCTAGGCCTGTACCTAGGCCTGTACCTAGGCTTGTACCTAGGCCTTTACCTAGACCTTTACCTAGGCCTGTTACAACCATGAAGTTATAGCTAACAAATAATCGTCATGGAGATAATTGCAATTACCAACTGAACTGTCTGTTTTATGGTCTAAAATATATTTTTGGTATATGTTTTGAATATTCCTTTATATATTTCAGCTATTACTAAATGTATATAGTCTAGCTTATTTTTACTCATTATTGTTTATATATTGTTATGTTTGCACTTATTGTTTTTACTACTATTTATAATGCTGCCCTGCTGTAGAGTTGTATCTAAGCCTCACCCCAAGCATTTCAATGCATGTATGTCCTGACATGATGTGCAAATGACAAATAAACTCGAAACTAATCAAACTAAAGTAACTAAATTAATTTATTAGCTATAAGAAAAGATGCTGTGCTGTAGCAAGTGTGTACAGTTACAACTAAAGCCTATATTTTCCCCCGTTTTGTGAGTAGAAGATAAGTAGCATGCATTTATTTGTCTGAAGCAAATGAAGGAAGATGTCGTGTTTTCACTGTGATTTCTAATGATGGAGGAAAATAATTGCAATCTTCTCAAATAAGTGCAACAAGACGTTTATGTAATAACAGTGACAAGCCTGGATGTAGACATGTGGGCATGGAATACCCACCCATGCACTGAGCCATCCCGCCATCCCAGGGGCGATAGCGATAGCACACGGGACAATGTTTAAAGGGTTTTGGAGTGCTTCAAACTCACTTACGTAAACTTCACACTTAATGTTTATAAAGCACAGCCATAAAATCATGAACATGGCTGCCCACGCCCACCATAAACCCAAAAACCATAGAAACGCTGATTCCAGAAACTGTTGTAGATTTTCATTCTGAAATTTCTACACCTTGTTTCCATTCAAGATAATAAGTGTGTCTGTTTTTTAACACGCTTCATCCTAAACATGGACAATTCAAGCCTGTTACAGACTCTCAGATAACATTTTCTTACTTGAGTTGTACAGCTACTCTGTAATCAGGCCAAACTACTGACAGACTACAGCTGTGTACAGCAAGTAGCCACTGGTGGCACCTTAAAACCTTTCAGACCAAATCTAAACTCCAGCACTCAAATTTTGACTTCCTCTATTCTTATTCTGAAGGCAACCATAAACAATGATAGATCAATGGTTAATATTAGCTTGTACTGTTTACTAGCTGATGCTCATCAGAGTGCAGGGTGGTTCTGAACAGCAGCAACATTCCAGCATACATATTGTCGTTTTCACCAGGTTTTATTTTTCTCCATCATTCGAACGCAGCAGCTGCCGCTTACGCTGTGTAGAAATTTCATGATGAATGGACCAATAGAAATGCTTTAAAATAGCATGGAAAAAAATTCTGGTTCCATTGCCTTACCGTGAAAGTAAAGGCAGTTTTGTTCTCTCCTGTAAAGTTGCCTTCTTGTTTTTCTTTGGACAGCAATGACATATATAAAGGCAGCACGGTGGTGTAGTGTTTAGCACTGTCGATCCGAGTTCGATTCCCAGTCCGGGCCGTTCTGGGTGGAGTTTGCATGTGTGAGCGTGAGTGTGTGTTGGCCATGCGATGGACCTGTCCATGGTGTACCCCACCTTCAACCTATGACACGGAGATTGGCTCGACTAGCAGGATAAAGTGGAAAATAATGGATGAAATAATGGATGGACAGACATAATCACTTTCAGATTAAGTATTTCAAGAAACTGAACTGAATTTACAGAGACAGAATTTGCAATACAGCTACAAGTGACACTAAGTTATAGAGCTTCTGATATATATATATATATATATATATATATATATATATATATATATATATATATATATATATATATACTAGGTTAGGCTTCGTTTCCACTTAAGATCAGAAATCACACCAAATCAGAAGTTGAATGGTACACCTGGGATTCTAGATGTTACACAAATTTACAAGATGTAATGTAAGAAGCACTCTTTCACATTTTCCACAACTAAAAACCACTAAACCTGCAGTGGCCTTCAAAACATATATATATATCTGATGTGATTCTTCTAGATCTATGTGCTTTTTAACACAGCAATCCGTGTGGTGGGCCTGCCAACACCATCCGTGTGGTGAGCCTGTCTAAGAACAAGCACCCAAACTGGGGGAAAAACCCTATTTACTAAGTAACCTGCAGGAAGTGAAGCTGTTTATCTTTTTTTAGAGACCATTACAGTAACCAATCCTGCTAGAAATAAGGGCCTGGAGAAGTTTCTCAAAGTCTGGTTTAATTAGAAAATTTCTAATATTGCTGACGCTGATATAGGAGTTCATGTCAAAGCAGTTACTATAAAGTCCATCAGTACACCAAGACTACATGCTAGATTCTAGAGCTCTCAAATCCAGAAAGGCGGCTAGTCTATGCCTTCCATAGATATTCCTGAAAAAAAAGTCTGTTTTATCTTTAATTAACCACGGAAAGGTTTGCCCTATGCAGTCTGTGATGTGCTTAAGGCGTGAGTCAAGGGGGGCAGAGCTGTTAAAGGGAGGGCCATAGCACCCATAAGAATATAAGAAGTACATATGATCTGCATAGCTGTGGTAAGATATCCCACAGCCTTGCAGGAATATGTGAATACTTGAAGATACTTGAAACTAAATGAAGAATTTCATTTTCATTTCATTTCTGATGAGCACCCCAATGCAGCCTAAGTGGATGACAACGTTACTTGAATTAAGAATAGTGATTCAGTAGTGATCTATGTGGTGCTCCTGATGACTTTCCTTCTATCGATTAGAAGACTTTTCTGAAGGTGGCACTTGTCTTGTCTCCTCGAGATTCACCCTAAAAAGGTGAGAAGATGTCCTGTTTTTCAGTGGGGTGGGAAAAAGCCGGGAGATAATTGGTCTCCTCGTCACCGAGGGAGTTGGGTTAAAAGGTCTGCGCTCCCGCTGAGGAATCAAATCTGCTCCACTTTACTGCTGATGTGGTGATATGGTGCACAGCTACAGCCACAGTGTTCCGAAGTCATTAGGAAAGGCATTGCTAAATGAAGGCTTGTGTATGAAATACCAAATCATATGAGTAATTCTGTAATTAAAGTTTTCTGCTTTGTTTATGATGACGCCCTTCATGCCTCAAGCTGTTACACTATAAATCTCGGCTCTACGCATGTGTGGCCTCGGAGAAGTTACAGCTGCAGAGTTACAGACTCACATGCAAACAGAGAATCACGTTTGGACCACCATCACGTTCCCAATTCTGATTTTTGCTCTGCACTTCGCGCGAGTAGCTTAAGTCTATCTTTAGTGCCCTGAACTGACCCACATGTGCACATCCTCATGAATGGGATCACATGAATGACCCATTTAGCTCAAGAACAACACTGGCTAATAAACAAACCTTCATTACGAAGAGTATTCTAGCTCTTATCAGCTCTCGTGATTAGTGGAAATTCACATATGCTACGTTTTCCTGGTACTTTGGCCTCAGAGACCCTCTTAGAACATTTGGGTGTTTTATGTATAAAAAACAGTTGTGATTTCTTTTCACTTAAAAATTTCCCAAACCTCTCTTTATGTCAAACAACTAAGCAGATGATGCCATTATGTCTAAGACTGATGCATGTAAATAAGCTGTGGTCTGACTGGCTTTCCTGTAGTGTGTCTCTTTAAAATATCAGCACAGGATGAAACACTCCTTATAACTTCATGGTGAAAGAGGAGGGGCTAAACCGCTGTAGGCGTGTATTAGGGCTGGGCAATATTGGGGAAATCTCAGAATTTTTTTTTACATTTATGACCAATTCTTGACTATAATTATTTTTTTTTTCGTTCCTATATAACAACATAAAAAGAAAGTTTAATTCTTTTATTTTTTGTTTTATGTGCCAAAATATAGCACCCCTAAGAATATCAGAAGTACATATAATCCACATAGCTGTGGTAAGATATCCTACAGCCTTGCACGATCTGGCCAAGAGGAAACATGCATATCGTCTCTGTCCAAAGAAAAACAAGTAACAATAAAATTGACCAAAATGGAGATGCATGGGCAGCAATGATATGTATATGTGACTACTTATTTTATTTAGGAACATTCTTATGAACTATGAACTGTGACAACAACATGAATGGGCCACACTGGTCACAAAGAATTTGTTCTTGTGTTTTGAAATTAAAGACTTAAATGCTTACATGAACCACACATACAGTCCATATATATGCTCAAGTCCATACAGTCCATATATATGCTTAAGTCCATGCATTCCATATATATGGTTAAGTCTATACAGTTCATATATATGGTTAAGTCTATACAGTCCACATATATGGTTAAGTCTATATAGTCCATGTATATGGTTAAGTCCATACAGTCCATATATATGCTTAAGTCTATACAGTCCATATATATGGTTAAGTCTATACAGTCCACATATATGGTTAAGTCTATATAGTCCATGTATATGGTTAAGTCTATACAGTCCACATATATGGTTAAGTCTATATAGTCCATGTATATGGTTAAGTCCATACAGTCCATATATATGCTTAAGTCTATACAGTCCATATATATGGTTAAGTCTATACAGTCCATATATATGGTTAAGTCCATATATATGCTTAAGTCTATACAGTCCATATATATGGTTAAGTCTATACAGTCCATATATATGGTTAAGTCTATACAGTCCACATATATGGTTAAGTCTATATAGTCCATATATATGGTTAAGTCCATACAGTCCATATATATGCTTAAGTCCATACAGTCCATATAAATGGTTAAGTCCATGCATTCCATATATATGGTTAAGTCTATACAGTCCATATATATGCTTAAGTCCATATAGTCCATATATATGGTTAAGTCCACGCATTCCATATATATGGTTAAGTCTATACAGTCCATATATATGGTTAAGTCTATACAGTCCACATATATGGTTAAGTCTATACAGTCCATATATATAGTTAAGTCTATACAGTCCATATATATGGTTAAGTCCATACAGTCCATATATATGGTTAAGTTAGGATTTTCAATGCTTTTGTGATGTCACTGGAACCAACATAATATATATCTGCTGGTAGAATCAACAGCTGTTCAGCTCCACATATTCACACTGATATTATACGTAGCATAGCAGCCTGGATTACTTTAAAACGAGCCACAATGTAGAACAGCCATTCAGAACAGAGCTCGTTTACATTTCCACACATGTTCTATCACCTCATTAAGAATGCCTGGTCACCATCTTGGTAGGCAAGTGGTAACTCTTTACTCTGACCGACTGTTGCAGCAGCTACAACCCAGCAGGTGAATGAAGACCAAGCGAGATGGACCAGAATGACCCCGAAAAACACAAGTGGAGTGTCCAGAAAACCATAATGCATACAGAAATTTAGCTTGACTGGTAGAATGGATCTTTATCTTTCCACACCAGTGACATTTTACATGAGCTAATACATCTGAATACACAATGCAGCGCTGCTGAAAGAACTTTTAGTTGGCTACCAAAATGGTTGCAGCCTGACATCATCGGAATACTATCCATAGAGCTCTTAAAGGCACAGCAACAAAAACAGCCTGTTGGGTTCCAGGAGATAATTATAGAACACAAAACCACATAAGTAACATAAAAACTCCAAAAAAGAAAAAAAAAAAAAAAGAAGAGAGAATGTCCCTCTAAGCTCAGTTAGGACAATACAACTGACTTCAAAGCAAATTACAAAGTGTAGCACGTTCATTCAGCCTGATGCAGCTTAACCGGCCCTAATTGCAGTGAATACGTGTTTCGGTTCACCCTAACCCGGCCTAATTAGAGTAAATTAACTTCAAAGCACTCCTTAATGGTGTGATCCACATCAGAGCTCTGACTGCCAAGTGGGTAACGAGACGGACTTTAGATACGGCCTTTCATGTGTTCGCCTGCCAAGGACTGGTCTATTCAACAGTGTCTTCACTGAGCCGTCAGAGAGAGACACACAGGATTCTCTCTCTATCTCACTCCCTCTCTCGCTTTAAAGATAAAAAGAAAGCAAAACAGACTGAAATCTAACATTCTTCTTTCTCTCGTTCTCTCTCTCTCTCTATCTCTATGATTCGCCTTGTTTTGGCCACCCCAGCAAAGTCAGTCTGTTTGCTTTAGCTACCGGAACCGAAGCTGTAAATTGTTTTATAAACCCCCGGAGATGGATTATAACTCTCATTAGGGGCACTCCCAGGACTGCAGGAAACCCCCCCGAAGCTCAATAAAAACATTCCACTCAACCTCTGATGTTTCCTCAAGCAGCAGGACCCCAGGGTGCTGTTCCATCAGCCCCGCTTCTTGTTGAGACTTTGATCGAGATCTGAAGATATCGCAATATGAAATCCTACCAAACGTATCAGGGTGGAGAACAAAGCGGCCGCGTGTGCGAGAAGTCAGCGTGCTCGTCTTGTCAGGAGGAGATGACCGCACGCTCGAGACAAGCAACTGCAAATGTGGCCTAGGAAACAGTGTTTCTCATGGAGGGGCAGGAAAATATGGCTCTCCAAGGCAACAGCAGCACTGCTATTAAGAGCAGCAGGAGGATAAGTCTGGGCCTGAAAGATGAAGTTCATGAAGAGGCCTGTTCAGACAGTTTGGGGGGGGGGTGGTCTGGTTCATATTAGACCATTCCAACAAGACTGTTATCAATCAAATACATACAATCGGTTTGTTACGTAGTCCAGCAGAAGAGGTGATCCACTGCGTTGATTTAGTGATTTGTCTTTGTGCTGAAGGGACATGATATGATCAGCATCTTCTACTAAACGTCCAAGCTGACAGCTTTCTGAACCACCAGCTTCTGTACTTCAGGGGTCTTCTGCACTAATCCACAATGCTGTCCTGTTCTCGTTTCCCCCCTCGGAGAAACATAAAGGGGTGTTCTCATAACGACGGAAACCTATTTCGACGGAAACGCATATGACTGCCTCCAGGAGGGCCAGATCATAATAACAAAGATGAAACCAAAATAACCGCAGCTGCCAGCACATGTTCCCTCTGCCCCCTCTCCTCTGCCCCCTCTGTGCTGCTATCAGAGAGCTCCTTTTGGATCTCTCTCTCACACACTACACCAACTGCCCCACCAGGAGAGAAGAAATGGAGAGCTGGGTGGCCTCCAGCTCTTCTTAAGAGTTTAATGACGCTAATGTACTTCCATCAAGTGCTTTCTCATCTGCTCACCTCCCAGAGGTCACTGCAGGGGGCATGGGGATGCAGCAGGCCCAAAGCGTACTGACAGCATAATGTGAGGGTCACTTTTGTTGGATGAAGAATGTTCACGCCCAGATGGGGTTTGGTAACAGGACTTTCCACAAATACCCAACACACACACACACACACACACACACACACACACACACACACACACACACACACACACACACACACACACATATCTATCTATCTATCAGTAATTCTCAGTCCTCTGTCTAAATCTCCTGGTATGGCCGCCAATCCAAGTTAAGGATGTTGTTGGGTTAATTGGTTGTTAGGAGACTCTTGCTCAGTTGTGATGCACAGCTGAAAAACATTCTACTAATAAGTGAGTATAAAAGGGAGAACAACATTCTAGGTTAGTTTAGTATATAGATTATGTAGTATTGTAGGTTAGTTAGTTTAGTAGCAGTTGATGGCTTGCTGACAGGCTTAAAATGGCCAGAAAGAAACAACTTTCTTTAGAGACCCGTCAGTCCATTGTTGGAAGACTACTCCATTGAAATGAAAACAAGAAAATTTCACTGTGATCCCAAACTTTTGAGTGGTAATATATATATATATATATATATATATATATATATATATATATATATATATATATATATATATATATATATATATATATATATATATAATTTTCTATCAGAAAAAAGCAGCACACTGGCACATTACACAAAGCATTGTAGTCTACAGTTGTTACCAGTTTTGCTATAAATAAAATTTATATTACATAATGAAATACATTAACACACAATTTACATTCTACATCAAAAGGTGCCAGCGTGCATTTTTTTGTGTGTTAAAACCATAAAATCAATGTTTGTACTTACGCACACAAGTGGAGCATAAATTTAAAGAATTTCTGTGAAAATAACTGAATAAAAAGGAAGTTGTTTTGCCGTTTCACCATCATTTCAACAGAACCTGCTTGCAAAAGATGGCTGAGGCAGCGTGATGGGTACAGTGTGATATTAAACAATGCCAACTACTAATCAAATAACATATTTTGGCCCAAATCTAAACACCACATTCAAAAACAAACATGAGGCCTGTTATGGTCATGCTACAAAATTAGTCCTGACCATCTCAATTAAACTTCATGTATATCCACTCGATGAGAATAGAAACTTTTTGTTCAGTGGTTGTAAGTACTGGAATGACCCATGTGGTCTCAGGGCCTGTGAAAGTCCCAAACGTTTTCAGATGGATTTAGTGCCAGGTTTAGTGCCAGCTTCATATCTACATGGCAGATTAGTCCCTAGTAAACAGTTTCCTTAAGACTTTATAAATCCGTTCTATGGTCATGTCAACAAAAACACGACTAAGACTTGAGACACTTAAGGCTTTGATTATGTTGATAATCTTAAAAAAGGGAAATTACGAACATCAGCTTCACTGTATTTATTTAAATAAGGTGGGTGCGTCTAAACCAGGGGGTTTTAATCATCTCAAGGCCCACCAATAGATAGGCTTACCTAGAATGCATTAAGGCTTGCAAACAAACCCACATATTATGCAACTGTATAAGTAAACATAAAATATCAACATAGCAGGCTAACATTAGAGTATTTAATACCAGAAGTTCAGCAAGTCAATAATCTTTCCATTAATTTTAATGACCAAGTGCCATCCCTGGCCCACTACAGACCACTGCCACCCTCCTCAGTAGTGGCTTAAGGACTACCACAGGGTGATTTAGTCTGGTCAACTAAAAACAAGCTTTAAAGAAGAATATAGGTACATACTAGGGATGCAGTGAAATTTCACCACCAAACAATGCAACAATGGTTAACAATGGCATCTTTGATTTTGAGGAAAATGGCAAAAATATTTGGAATAAAAATGTAATGAACGTTTAAAACTTAATTTCCTTCAATCTCATCTGAAACATTCAAACAGTTTAAGCAACTAGTAGATCAACAGTGAAAATATCAGCCATGTGGACACAAGTTCACACTTTCTATGTAGCAGATTAAACAAGAAATTTGGAATCACTCTTCATGCCAAGCATCATAAAAGGGTATAACAAACCATGAACTGCAAGCATGTTCCTACTGCATCCTACTGGATATGCATATACAGCCAAACAACAGAAGCAGAAAGCTAAATGCCTACAAGCACACCAACTCCATCTGTAGCCAGAACTTTTTTTAAAAAGACACAAACAAAACAGCCAAAGTACAAACTTACAAAGTTAAACTCAAAAAATGGTATTCATTGTCTTGGGTTCTTGGTTGTTGGGGACATTGGGTTCACAGCACATACTGAAGCCTACAAATTTTCATTAATTTTTATTGGTTAGCTTTTTCCCCCACATTTTTTAGCTTCAGCTTCATTTTTATATGTTATATCACCAGTATGTATAAAATGCTTCAGATATGATCGAATCACTAGTTACTAATAAAGGAGCTCTCTTTAATCCCCTTTTCAAAACTTGTGAGAACTTAATATGTAATAAAATTGAACCTGACAAATTGTTTAGTTGACTTTACACTCTTGCACCATAATTCAAATTATGATGACAAAGAAAACACAAAAAATGCATTAAATGCAATTCCTACAGCTGATTCCTAAAGATTCTCACGCTCAGTAAAGCAAAAACTGCTATAAAAACCGTGTACTTAAAAGAAGCAAGCAAGTGCAGAACTGATTTAGAAATCCTCCACACTGGCGAAGATTGCTTCCTTATACCATAACAACATTTGTAAAATAAATAAATAAATAAATAAATAAATAAATAAATTAAATAAATAAATAAATAAATAAATAAATGTTTACACACTGTGAGGGCAAAGACGGTGACCAACGTGTCTGTGAAGGTGTGGGAGAAGGAAACAGATGACCCTTTGTTTCACAAAAACAGGAAGATCAGCGTGATGGGAGGTACAGGGTCGTGTTCTTTCATTGCCCACAGGAAACGTAAAGAGCTGCTTGGGAAAGACAGCGAGCTGGCCGGTCATCCAGACCAGCTCGACTCCAGGAAAGCAGTGTGTTCCTTCCCAGATCTATAAATGGACTTTTACTAACAAACTTCCTCAAGACCAGAACATGGCAAAGAGAGTTTTAATGTCTGTCCGGCTGGCGGGCTAAACCTTCACAAGATTTTGGGCCTGTATGTACATAAAACGATGCCATACAAAATGTTGCCACAATATGTGTTCAAAATACGACTACAGCAATACATATCTCAGATAAACTCCATACCTGTAACAATACAGAGAGTGCTGCATAGCACGTGTATCCAGTATGTGTATCCATAAGTGAAAGTCTAAAAGTGGTAAATGTGTTCAAATAGTTATGTATTTAGTTATTTATTACTTCTATAAATTCTTGCGCTGGAGGAAAAAAGAAGTTTTGATTCAGTTTCTTTTATGTGCTGTAGGTCGCATCATCTGCCCTTGTGTGCATGAATGAAGGATATTTTCTGAAATTCATTTTTCTGCATAATTTAATGGTTAAAATGTAGTAATTTAGTAAAAGTGAGTAATGCAGTGGACAGAACAGCTGTTTTTCTGTGGCTAGCCTTGGCCTAGCACAGAGGTCACTAATAGGTGGACCGCGATCCTGACCCAGACGTTGTCCAATGCGAAGCCAAACAGATAAACTTTTGAGAAGGATTTAATTTAGACTGTGTTTATTTAAAGCAGCGGAGCTTTTCTCGTCTTTATGGTATACGGGCTTTACAGCGCAGTGACCAATCGCGTGCGCTGTAAGATCACCGAAGGCTCTTCTCAGCCAATCAGATTACTGTAGATTGGGGAGTGCGGCGTGCACACACAGGCGAGGTACTAAGTGTGAAGCAGCAGCTGGAGACTAAAGCGAGTCAGAAACAATAATGATCTGTTTTTTAATGTAGCTCTAGTTTCAGTTCAGCATTTAAACAGTAAATATACTGAACGGTATGTGTGATGTGTTGGTGTTTCAGTAGCTGATGGTATAAGATGTTGATACTAGACTACTTCAGTAAACAGGATACACCACTGAATCATAACACAAGTTAGAAATGATGACGGTCCGGACCTTGGTCTGAGGAAGTCTCCTGGACCCTACTGACTTCTAATTAAAGTCAAGCCCAATGTTTCCAGTAGTGTTTGACAGTCAGAGACTATGTAAGACACACATAAGACATATGGCTTCAAACATTCAACAAAGCCAAAATTAGCTTCTTATTTGATATTCCTGTTCCACCTTAAATGATAATATAATGCGCCTGTCCAGCCAAATCTAGTGTGATCAGAAAAAATAGAGAAAAAACACCGGGCCTACTGGTGTCAAACTAAACGCATGTTGGGTACTGAGAGCCCATCATCAATGATAAGACAATTTATTTCCTCTGGGTGTTCAAACACAGCTGGTGGCTATTTTTACAGTCAGAGGTATCTGGCATGTATACTGTAGCATTAATCACAGTAGTACAGTGTAGTCAACTGATATCTATGACCTTCCTGGCAAAGGTTCTTGCTGGGTTTATATCAGCGACTTATCACTGAAATTCTCAGGCCTAGTGGACCCAGTACTTGTAAACAGAGTACTGTCCAGGTATTGAATAGGTACAGAGCTAACAGCTTTAAAGCAGACTATGGAGAACTAAAGCCTTTCAAAGGTTTATGCATTAAAGACCCAACATCCATTCTAAAGCAGAGTCACGACTTCTTTCAACATTTACATTTTAATGTCTGACAGGCATTCTTATCTGATGCACCTTACAATTTAATCATGTTACAAGTGTAGACAAACTTCACGTTAGGAGTTTTGCCCAGGGGCTTAAGTGTTCTTGCCCAGACAGAGCATCAAACCCCAGTCTGCTGTTAGCCCAATTACTTGGTAATACAGCTGCACCCATGCAGCAGACTGGGGTTTAAACTTCAAAGACAGTTAACTAGGTATTAGTATGGATAGCCATGAGGCACAAAAAGACACAACTATGCTGCACTGCATATCTACACTATGTGTAGCCTCGGGGGTCACCTATATTATTCACACACAGCCTGCAGGATTCAGAACGCAAACCAGACTGCACCTGTTGAATCCTCTGGTCTCAGTCGTCTAACATCTTGTTTTGATGTAATGAATGAACAGATTAGGGCTTCACGATATAACCTTGGTACTGCTTGAGGTGTACCAACAAGAGAGACAGAGAGAGACAGAGAGAGATATAGAGAGAGGCAGAGAGAGACAGAGAGAGACAGAGAGAGATATAGAGAGAGGCAGAGAGAGAGAGAGACAGAGAGAGACAGAGAGAGATATAGAGAGATATAGAGAGAGGCAGAGAGAGAGAGAGACAGCCAGATAGAGATAGCCAGACAGAGATAGAGATAGAGAGAGCGAGACAGAGATAGAGAGACAGCCAGATAGAGATAGCCAGACAGAGATAGAGATAGAGAAAGAGATAGAGATAGAGAGAGCGAGAGAGAGACAGCCAGATAGAGATAGCCAGACAGAGATAGAGAGCGAGACAGAGATAGAGAGAGACAGAGAGAAACAGACAGAGAGCCAGACAGATAGAGAGAGACAGCCAGACAGAGATAGAGATATAGAGATAGAGACAGAGAGCCAGACAGAGAGAGAGAGATAGCCAGACAGAGAGAGAGAGCCAGACAGAGAGAGAGAGATAGCCAGACAGAGAGAGAGAGAGAGAGAGAAAGAGATAGCCAGACAGAGAGAGAGAGATAGCCAGACAGAGAGAGAGAGAGAGAGAAAGAGATAGCCAGACAGAGAGAGAGAGAT
>CM038718.1:13681714-13829214 GCA_021613375.1 Megaleporinus macrocephalus | reverse complement strand
CGTCACCTCCTGAAGCTTCATCAGCAGCAAAGTCTTCATCATCATCGAGGTAACGCCACATCCCCTGAGCAACGCGTTCCTTGTCATCTTCAAGATGACGTCTGATCCTCTGCTGTTTGGAAGCCTCCAGATCCTCCGGCAGTGGCACTTCCCCCCACACCTTCGAGCTCTCCGCCACCTAGAGACGAAACAAAGCAGGCTTTGAGTTATAGGGGTTAAAGTCTACTTTCCTTATACACACCCTGAGAGGCCTAAAGAGAGGGAATGGCCATCAACTCCACATTCAGAAGACATGACAAAGTAGGGGCTGTGTTTGCTGTATTTATCTCATTGGGCCATCAGTTTGCTCACATGAAAAGCAAATCTTTTTAATTTCCCTCCGCTCTCAGTAGATCTTTTCAGATCTGACATCAGTTACTGACTGCATGTCATTAGAATCAGTCTATACACATATACATTTTTTTTATCTTCCAAATACCATAATAAGCTCTTATTCAATATAATAAAATCATAATTTCCTGACAAATTAACTAAAAAACGTCTTATGGCAACCATAAACACAACATAAACATCTTAGTTATAAAGAATATGTCTAATCAAATAAAGTGATGCATTTGAAGACAGAAGTCTATTAATAATGGGAAGTATCAATATTTTTGCTTTTTGAACTATTCACCCGATTGCAAGAAGATAGAGGACCACTCTTGGGCCCTTTCATGGGAGTCCCCCCCATGTCCCCACTCACAATCCAATGTACTTATCATTCCTGTATTTCTTTCCATCATTATGCTTTCAACATTCAACAAATTTAGTTTACGTTGGCCTTGTCATCCAATTTTCTCTCTCTGTAATATTTGTCTTCTTTTATTCCCCAAAACAAAAGGATGTCACAGGTCTTTGCTCTGAGCTGTGTGCTAAGTGAACTATTATGTAGTTTGCCAAATACTATTCAAACTACACTGTTCCAGCTCGTTCACCTTCCATTCAAGCTAAGCATCCTGCAGTCAGCCATATACTCTTTGAAGCCCTGTGAAGCCCTACATAAATAACCTGCCTTGACTTACTTTACCTACTACAAACAAAATGTCCATTGTCTTCGCCTGCATACAAAATGAGCTTACTACTCTGGAGTCTCATATTCATATTCAGACTAATTATATTATTCAAACTTCTGCAGAAATATAGTTCACACATTGGCTGGTTGTATGAATAACTACATACAAGATGTATCTTCATCAAATGTTTAGTAGTTATGGATGTTGGACTGATATATATATATATAGAAAATATTGGAGAAACATGTTTTTCTATGGACAGCACTGAGATTAGAGTAATGTATTCTCAGTCAGAGTACCTACACCACCCACATTTGTTTGACTTCTGATTAACTGCCCATAACTGACCACTCTACGGTTCTACGCTATTAACATTCTCATGTCGAAGTTTTCTTTACTACTAGTGGATCTTTTGGAATGCGAATAACTAGAAGACCACTCTACAGTAAATCTACTTTTAGGGCCTCAGGCTGAAGCACCAGGTGAGCATACCTCACCACTACCTGTCAGGCATCTTGAGCTACACGAGGAAGCACTGCTTCATGGAAAGATTATGTCACCACACTCCTATAGGGTCATAAACTAACAGCTCTGACAGCTATAGTACGGCAAATTTCAAAATCCAGAGGCGTTTCTGTTCTTCTATCAAATATTTGCCCACTGGAGTACAATATGAGACTCATGGAAAGCTTTGAGCAAGACCCATGCAAGCAAGTTCTAGTAAAAAGGAATGTGACAGACCACCAGTACGAAGACAGTACAGTACTACAGTATGATACCACTGTTAAGCAATAGTTGCTGCATAATGTTTAACCCAGTACATTTTAGATTACAGGTGTTAATTTTCATGACAGTACTTGAAAGATAATCAGTAAAAAACAAATTTCAAACTATTTACTACCAAGAGAATGAAAGAACCAATAAACAAGTTGACCAGAACTGAAATTAAAAAGCTGTATTATGTGTTCCAATCTATTTTTTATTATTATGAACTATTCAATGGCGCCCACCTTTTGCCTGATGCACTGTACCTCATCTGTACCGCAAATTTTGTTCTGATGTTTGCATTCGTGCCTGGCAGTGTGCCACAGTGGGCATTTCCAGTCGGCCTGGCCCGCCAGTTCCCATTTCCCAGCCTTTCCATCATGGCCGCTGCCCCCATTTAAATGGCTCAGGCCAATAAATAACTTGATCTCCCACCCAAATCCATTCCCCACTGACTGAGCACCCTAAATCAACAATCCCGGGCCTTTTTTGAAAGGATAGCGCTGACCAGCAAAATTCTTTTGAGCGAAGCCGCTCAGCGAAGCGTCAGTGTGATCATCTCCTGCTTCACTATCCCTTGGGATGGAGTCCTCCCCAACAAGCCAGGCACTCTCCCATCAGGGTATAAGCCCTAGTGCTGGTTTCAAAGCTACAACCTACACGTCATAGTTTATGTGGTGTAAAATGGTGTATCTGTTGGTTGAAATCTGACAGCCACGGTAGGCTACATGTTAAGCGTAGTATGGTGGATTTATTGAACTCTATTGAGGTCAGTAATCAATATAGACTGTATTATAGAACATTTATAACTTTTTTTAGGTTTTTAGTCATTTCATAGAAGAAACACTTTTAATAAGAAGCATTTCAAGTGCAAATGATATAAGATTCTTTAATAAAGGTTTCTTTTAAAACATTATGTCCCAACCAAGAACTAATTAGGAACTTGAGTTTGTTTTCCTGGGCACCAAATATACATGGGCAAACTATGCCCAAGAATAAACCCACATCATCTATTGTATCTATCTTGAACATGCAGTGTTAAAGGATTTTTCCAGAAATTCTCCACTTACAATGTAAAGTGTCTTGGATAGTCCAGTCATCATCAGTTACGAGGCTGATCCTAACCACACAAAACTGTGATCTCCTATCATCTCTCTGGGTTCACTGAGTGAAAGCTAATAACCAAGTGAAAGCTAGCCTATCAAGCATAACTGAATTAGACAGATAAGTTATGTTAGTTTGTTTATTTTTCATCTGTCCATAAGCTTAACCAACCATGCCAGCATTTTCTGGATGGCCGTCCATCAGGAAAGAATATGAACGCTAATATAAGCTAAATAGTGTTGTAGCACCTGCTTATGTCCTTTTTACCCATTTATACCTGCTCGAGTATTTAGGTCTGCTTCAGTGTTGCTGGAAGCTAGTTTTATTATATTATGTATGTTTTATTACATGTTTTTATTACAGTATCTGTTGGACGTTAAATATAACCTGAACATGGGTTTCAAACATATTTAATATCACTTCTAAGCCAGAATCATTCCAAAGCCAGATATACTGGACCAGTTTCAGGAGCAAAAAGCAAACTTGGTCTTTGACTAACTCTAATGTTGATGGTGTTTCACAAATATAATCCAATTCAGTCTATATGCCAAAACTGGGTCTGAAAAAATGGGCCCATTTAAAAATCTGCTGTAGGGGACATACAGATAGATCAAACATATACAATATAAAGCCAATATAAAGACTGCCAATGGTAGGCCCTCAAAGCTTTGTGTTGCAAGAGGACACCTACAAGTATACGGCCCATATCAAGACTTACTCCATCGATACTTCCAGTTCATACACCCTGTCTTAGGCCTATCTTGACAAAAGGAAATGATAGGATGTGCAAACACACACATACACACTTGCAGAGAGCGTGCCTCGCCACAGGAATCTCACTGTTTACTTTCCGATTGCACCTTTTAACAATGCCAACTGTTTGCCCTGTAAGAAAGGCGGTGGGGACAAAGCGTTTAATCGTCTCCCAAGGCTTGCTATAGTCATTCGAGCCCGCTGGAAACCTTCAAATGTTCTTTGCTTTGTCCAGCTGTTGTTTACTGGGCTACGAGCAAATCCCCATGTCCAAGCGAGTCCGCAGACAATCAATGTGCGAAGGGAACGGACAGGCTTTAGATGGTTTCAGCAAGTTTACCCAGCTCCCAGCACATTTCTGGTAAAGACACCCAGCGGTCCCCAGAGTGCAATGATGACCGGACAGATGTGCACTGTTGCGCTGCGTTCTGGTGTTATTCTCTCATTCTCTCCCACACACACCCCTCTACGGCGGTCGCAGCCCTGCGGACGTAGACCTACGGCCAGCTGGCAAGGTCTGACAAGAAGAGTGTGAGAAAAGTAGTGTCCACATTTTTGGGGGTTTTTTTTTGCCCTCGCAGCTTCCTTAACGATACAGTGCAGCTGTGGAACAGCGTGTGACTGAATTATCAGTACAAACTGTGATTTCAACCAGCCACGTCTATTCACAAAGCCTGAAAAGGACCCGCTGAGGACTAACTCATGAATACATTCGCCAAGACTTTAAAGAGGACACCTGCTCTTCAGCTTCAAACATCACACCGGCATGAACACACAAGTAAACTGGCAACCCCCCTCCCCCACTCTCCTTTCCATTTGTGGTGTAAGATAATAGAAGAGACTGCATAAAAAGCCTATCAGTCATCAGGGGCCCTCTTTCAAAGTCTTCCTAACAAATGGAAGGCTTCTCTAAACGAAAACAACCTTAAAGGGTTTCTTGATGATTGAACGCAGTGAAACTTCTGCCAGGCACCAATAAAAGGCTGCATATTTCATACGACTACAGCGTACTGCACTCTTACATAAGGGAGGCGAGTGGATGGCGGTAGGCTAGTGCACTGGTAAGCTCTAATGGAATGCGAAGTGTAGAGAATGAAGTGGGTAAAAACCTTGAGTCATGCACTCAAGATGGTTTTTCCTCAGAGCTGGACCTCCCTAGCACACCCTGGCACAGGTTGGAGGGCTGGCCTTTCCTTGGAGAACAGCTGCAATAGCTGCTAGCTGCTAGGTGGCCCTCCATTAGCAAGCTTCTGTTGTATACATAGTGCACTCTCCTCAGCTAAGGGCCCCGTCACCCTCTTGAGTGAGGCTGCAGGGCAAGAACGGATGGAAAGAGTGATGACAGGTGCCAGAGAGAGAGAGAGAGAGAGAGAGATGGAAGAAAATCTGCTTTTTATCACACTTATCAATCCACACAGGTTTATGGAAACTGAAGCGAGGCTGTCTGAGAGCGGCGAATGACAGCAGGGACAGGCAACGGCGAATGACAAGTGGAACAAGGTGGGGAAAAAACAGAAATCTCTCTCGCTTCCTGTGTACGTTGAACTTTTTCAACATAACAGGCTTTCGGAAATCGACAATCTATCTCCTTTGACGCTAATCTGTACCCCGAGCCCCTCTGGGATAGAGAATATGATGAGTGAAGCCCCTTGACTCAAGACAGCGCAATCTGTATATTGAACCTCAAGCAACTCGGGAGGAAGGAAGCATGACATCTTTCAACAAACGCATATTTTTCCGCCTCACTATGAGCGTATTGCGCTAAATGAGCTCCCTTCAACACGCTTCAACAAGCTGTTCACTGGAACAAGGATGGGTGGGTGGGGGTGTGGGAAGGGGGGCGGCTGGAAAACAAAAGCTGGACAGAGGTTTGGGCTGCATAACTCTGGCAACTGGAAATCTTCCCCCCCAGGCCATTCGGTCGCTCCCACACGTGCATCATGCCATGCATTTTAAGTCAGGACTCCCACAGGCATTCCTCGGAGCACTGGCAATATTCAACACACATGCTTCCCGTCAGATATGTCCAGCCCAGCTGTTCCCCATACCAAAAAACATAACCTGCAAGGTGCAACAACAACGCAGGCCCCGTCCGGCCAATTCAGACATCCAGTTCCAACAAGCATATTACTGGGGCGCAAGGTTTTATTGTTGATTCTGATTCCAACCTATTTACCAATGGGCCAACTTCCTTGCCAGTTCTTGTAATCCAATTTTCCTCATAAAGCAACAGATAAAGTTTGTTCATTTGCTCTGAATCCAAAGCTCTGAATGCACTGATATGAAACACACAGGACAGCAGGCCTAACAAAGATCTAAAAATCTGAGAACACAGTGAATTTGAGTTTTTCTTTTCATTAAAACCTGGAAATAACCAACAGAAACATCTATAATTTAAAAAGAAACAGAACAAAGATGTAAACAAAGATGTTAAAGTTTGACGGATTCAAGATTCGTCACTACTTGTAGGCCACTTTTCAAATGCAAGCAAATTGGTGACTATGTCAAATGCCCATCGTTCTGTTTTTTAGACTTATCCCTTCCATCGAAGCTCGTGCTCATGAGAAGTGGATCTCGATGTCCATGCCAGCTCGAGTGCAAAAAGTGGACAAATCAAACAGATCATTTTGGAATTCTGGTCAAAGGTTAAACTTTTTACTCAGGCTGTTATGCTGATAATACCACTTGTAACAAAAAGCTTTGTGTTAAATGTGGCACTTACTGTACTATTATATTATTAGAACCCGGTTCGGCTTGATATTATAAGCTTTTAAAAGAACAGTTTGACCACAAAATGCTGCCAACAGAGTGCTAACCACCCACGCACAGGTAAATCAAGACCCAGTCATGCTGCTAATTATGAAAACCCTTCTTTATCCTGCCTCAACACCACTTCCCTTGGAAACATCCTCACGGCTCTCTCTGCCAAAAGTAATGGCTCCAGCCTGCAGTCAGCCTCAAACCACCATTTTTCTTTGTTTCCAACGTGAACACTGTTAACCAGCGGTGTCAGAATCAGGCCTGAGGAGACTCGCGAGGGATCGGGACTTGCTAACAGCCAGAGAATGGATCGGAACTGACTGTAGGTTGTGGGAAGAAGGAGACTCACATAGATGTTCTAAACATCTTTGTTCGCAGGGCAAGCGATTTGGTGAAATTCCAAATAAAACTGTGTTGCGTCTGACGTGTATGGTGGTGCGTCTGATGTGAAAAAACGTTGCGTCTAAATTTGAGCTTTGTGATGTTTTTTTCTCTCATAGCGTTTGATGTACACCGACCTTATAAGTGAACTGGAAACATTCCTACAGATTTCTTAAAAAAAAAAATTGGATGGTGAAAGAATAGAAACTGTAATAAAGCTGTAATAAAGCTGATGCATGAAAAAATTAGCTTTTGTGTTTTTTTTTTTTCTGA
Source organism: Megaleporinus macrocephalus (assembly GCA_021613375.1). Classification (NCBI taxonomy): domain Eukaryota; kingdom Metazoa; phylum Chordata; class Actinopteri; order Characiformes; family Anostomidae; genus Megaleporinus; species Megaleporinus macrocephalus. Next base: position 13,822,123 of record CM038718.1, on the reverse strand, counting down.
TACCATTTAATGTATAACATCCCTATAAGTGAACTTGAGGTGTGGAAAGATAACCCTGCAGATTTATTCTTAAAAAATGCATAATGAAAAGAATATAAGCTGTAATAAAGCTGTTGTATCGGATGTAAAAAAAAAGTTTATTAATATTTTGTGTTTTTAGTTTTTTCTCATAGTGTCTGGTGTATAACAACCTTATGTTAAGTGAACTTGTGAGGTGTGGCTAGATATCCCTGCAGATTTATTCTTAAAAAAATGCATAATGAAAAGAATATAAGCTGTAATAAAGCTGTAATAAAGCTGTAATAAAGCTGTTGTATCGGATGTAAAACAAAATGTTTTTAAATATTTTGTGTTTTTAGTTTTTTCTCATAGTGCCTGGTGTATAACAACCTTATGTTAAGTGAACTTGTGAGGTGTGGCAAGATAAAGCTTTAATAAAGCTGTTGCATGAAAAGCATTTACTGTATAATAACCTTATGAGTGAACTTAATGTGGAACGATATTCCCACAGATTCTATTGAAAAAACTAAAAGAAAAGAACAGAAACTGTTATAAAGCGGTAATAAAGGCAAAAGATGTACACAAGGCAAAAAACATCAATGAAATGAAATAAATGAAGGATCCCTGCCATCTGTAAAGTACTGCACAAAGTTGTCTAGTAGTTATAGTAACTCCCAAGACCAATGCTTGCTATTCAGACAGTGTCGAGCCCATCGCTGTGAGCAATGTTGGGGTGTTGTGTATCACTTTCCCCGCCATATGGAACTCTGTAAGTGATGGAACCATGTGGTTATGTGATCATAATGATACAAGCAAGAGTTCCCAACTCATTACTTATGGAGACCCTGACTCACTTGAACAGCAACCCATGCTCGTTTGCCAGTCCACGACTTGTCTCATGTCACAATTACGCCTCTTAGTCCGAATCTCAGGCTAAATGGTGCTATACAACGTGATGCTTGAGTCATATAGTCATGGAAAACATGATTTTCATTTTTTTTTATTTTTGGTCTCAGACAGTGACCAAAAAAGAAAAGTATCATTCATCGGAAGCCACTCCTATGGGAGTGACTTTTTATACCCACCCATCATTATAACAATATGATAAGTGTCTAAGGATATTTTAAGTGTGGCATTGCAGCATTTCAGGTTGGCGACACTGTGGCCAGACAGAAGTGGGCCCAGTGCTTGACAGAGCCATGAAACTGGAGTCAAGCCTGACACCTCATACTGGGTCTTAAGTCAGAGGGCAGGCCAAATCCTGCCATGGTGATGGGAGAACAGCGAGGCGCTATAACATGTCAACTGTTGCTGGACTGGATGACTACATTTTCATTAACTTCATGACCGAATGGAAAGGGAGTCCAGATGACCAGCCCAGGCCAGATTATTTCACACAGGGACTAAATGTGAACTAGATAGATGGGCAGTTCTGTCATTTTTGTTGATTAGTTTTCCACAGACCTAGCATTTGAGTACCCCAGCTTCGTTTACAGTGTGGAGGTTGCATAAAGGTTGTCCATTATCCATTAGATGTTATCCCAACAACTGACCTACAGAGACTTGATCAGGCAACTTATACTTATGGGGTTTGTATAGTGTAGCAAGTTACCATGTGTGAAATATTGTATTTGCATCGTCATACTTGTATAAGGAGAGTTCAGTGCATAGAACTGATATACTGTGAATCCTCATATTTGTAATAGAGAGCAGAAACAGTGATAACCGGTTAAGAGCTATGGCAGACTACATGTGCGCAAACCAACTTTCCATGTCGTCACTTTTCATGTCATGTCTAGTCACCTGTCAGCAGTTATGACTGATGTTCATGATCAGACAAGGCTGAAATTGGCTCCCTATTCACCAGCTTCTTAATCAATTGTTCCCTTCCACCTTAAAAGCAACAGCTTGTATAGGCGCTGGTATGGTATAGTATAGTATACCATAGCAACTGCCTAGAAACAAGTTGGGAAAGCAGAGCAACGACTTTGTCAAGCCAACTTAGACTGTTAACAGACTTTCCACTTCTAGTTCCATTAAGAAATATGTATTTTTTAAAAAAACTAATTCAGCTTTTTGCAAATAATTCTTTAAAGAACCAAAAAGGGTTATATACAACACATTCTCTGTGAAATTAAAGATTAACAATTTCACCATGCTAGGAATCATTTAAACATAAATGAGTCTTTGTACAACTCACAATTGTGAACAGAACCACTGTCTTTACTAAAGAACCCTCTGTTTGTAGGAGTGTAGTAACTGTAGTGCTGCAATTGTGCTGATAAACTGAACAACACTTGGAGTTGCGAGACATCAGAGCCTCTGGGTCTTAGCTGGTCGTTGTCAGAGTTTGTTTGGTTAGGAATACTGCCATATCAGGGTGCTATTGTTTAGTAGGGGTGTGCCATATCATATCGTACACGATAATATCGCCAACAGTGAACGATATTATACCCTGAAATATCGTGCCATATCATCCATTTCTAATTATCACATCAGGTACTACTTTTTTACTGTTTTTAGCAAAAGAAAAATTCACACTTTTTCTCATTTCCCATTATATATCTACTAGAGACAGATTTTATCTGTCCAGTATCATTCACTTTACTTCAGTCCTGGACATATGGAGATATTTGGAGTGTGTTATTTAGTATCGTGACATTCTGGATCATTGATTCTGTTACAATCTGATAAAAATTCTTGTATTTTTTAATATCTCAGTTAGGGGTGTGCCATTTCATAGCATATGCAATAATACAATTGAATTTTTATTTTGTTGCAGTGGTGTATTCTTGAATTTTTTTTAAATCCAATGTTTTGTTATATCACCAAGAGTATCGATATTGCAAAAATACCATAAAATATTGTGATATTATTGAAGGGCCATATCGCCCACCCCTATTGTTTAAAATTAGACGCCGGGCCTAGACGGGAATTATATCAGAATAATAAATAATTTCAAGAAAGGCCGTGTAATGCTCCCTAACCCTGTGATGCGTACATACTTCATAACAGAAACACGACTGAATTTACATATATATGTTGTTTAGGGCAATATTTCAGCCTAACGTTGTCATTTGTCTACATTTACATTGTAGTCCAAGCTAAGAAGCCGCAGCAAATTTGGTTTTACATGACATAAATGTTACATCAGATGTTCTGCTCTGATATTACTGCGTATATAATATCCACATGGAACTCATTTCTATCACTTTTTATTAAATGAAAGCAGAGCATATTCTTCATATATGGAAACAAACCTGCAAAAACAGCCTGTTCTCGTTTTGTGATGTCCTGAAAACCAACTTATTTACATATACCCGCCTACTCAGTCTGCAGCAGTTAAACCCAGCCCATTCACGCTAAAGTAAAAGGCGTGTTTGGCCCTGGACTGCTCTGGCGGAATACAGCATAGCCAACCAGAGCTTGTTTACATATCTATATATATCTTGAAGGGATAGTAACAAACACAACCTGTTAAATTCTAAGGCCTAGAGAGAGGCTGTAAAATGTTCGGGTAAATATCCATTTTGAATGTTTTTGGCATTCGCAACCACACAAACCAGTGCATGCGAATAACCATGACTGTCCGTAATGTAAACAAAGCGCTAGTCACACATAATTACTTCCTCAAGACTCACAAGCTCTGATATCAACCATGTTTTCTCAATGACGGCTGTGGGTGGGCCAAACTTGGAAAGAATTCCAGTGGACTTTCGCTACTTGTGAGGGCCCAGGAGGCACCTACAGAGAAGCCCTTCATTATCACTCCTAGCGGTGGGGGGTGTGTAGAACCCTGCTCAAGCAGACCACCTGTGCCTGACACCCGGGGTTCTACACTCCCCCTCACAAACAGCATGGAAGTGCTACATTTGCTCTTCTGTTACAGCCAAAAGAGCAGCTTTTGCTTTAGGACCCACTGGGTTGGTGTGAAAGTTGAGACTCGGGCTGGTGTATAACTTTCCGTTACTATCTTCTAAACTTAAGGCAGAAGCTGCAAAAGCCCATCTTACACTCTCCAGACTAAAACAGCCAACGGTAGTAAGTTATAAAGTCCCATTGCTTGCTTTTATGGAGGAAATGGGAAACTTTATGGACCGGCTGAAGCAAACCCAGCAGAACATGCTTAAAGGAAGGGGCCTTTAATCATAAGCTATTACCCTTTTTACCTGAAATATCAGTGCAACGAGCGTGGAGAGAAAATGTGTGGAATCAGGCCAGCAGGCTAAGCTTCCTAGACGTTACTGGAAAGCCTTTGCACAGGTCAACGGAGCTAATTTCCCACTGCCTTTTATGACACCTTATATAGCATTATCATAAGACTGGGCCCAGTGGAAAGAATTCCATTGCTGTGATGCTAGTTTTCATACTTATCCACCACCTCATCAGTCTATAATTTAGTGTGCCCTGCAGATAGCTGCAGAAGAAGCCAGAAGACGAGAGGCCCAAGCACTAGCCACTTGTCCAGGTTTACAGAAGCTGCCGTATGATGTGCTGATAATAAAGTGCGAAAACTAAAAATTAATTTAAAAAATAAATAAATAAATAAATAAAAATAATCATAAAGAGCTCTCAGTTAAACTCCTATGCTCCTTTACCACCACAAAGAGGAGTAAACACAATCATGGCACAGCACTTTGAGGGTCTAAAAATACCACCCTATTTCCGGTAAGCGGCGTCTAACTGTGACCTGCGGCCAGCACTGCCTGGGCAGCTCCGGTTCCTCCAGACGACAGCTGAGGGCCAAGAGGGCTGGGAGCAGAAACAGGGCGAAGAGAGAAAGGCCTGCTGGTGTTTATTTATAACGGAACGGGACGGGCCTTCAGTAGCGCCGCTAACTGTCATTCAAGAAAGCCTCTCTTCCTTCGTCTGGATTGCTACGTCCACTCGCCAAAGGAACCTTGGCTTGAAGCTGTGGCAGATACTTCAAGCACCGGCGCCACACGGCTCTGGAGGACAGGATAGACGCAAGGACAGAATAATGTCTGGCACAGACGAAGGCATGGGAATAATGTGCCGAGTTGAGGTCCAAGCTGAGCTCATGACATATTTCCAGAACAACAGCAATGATGACGACGACGGCGGTGACGCTCGGAGAAGCCTGCTTTGTTGGTGGCTGTTAGCAGTGCTGTATAAACAGAAGCATCTCAAAGTACAGTACTAGGTACACGAGTATCCTGGCCAGAAAGGCCCTCAGCATGTCCACCAGCTGGTATGAAGGAAGTGGCGCAACATTTTTGATAGCTGGGATCCAGCTCCGGTTTCCCATAGCAGCCACAGCGGTGGGCTAAACCATAATCTCCCGGCCCCTCGCTCTCGCTCGCACTCTCTCATACTCACACTAGGACCAGCTAATCTGACGCCACCTGTTGCCTTGGCCTGAGACCCATTGTGCCATGGTGTGGCAGGTCAAACTCAGTTTAATAAGACCTTGTTTTGTTGAGACCTGCATGTAGGCATTCAGTAAAAGTCATTTCTCAGCAAACAACATCAACCGGGATGAAGGAAAGGCTTTGGTTAAGGTTTTGGCCTGGATTTTGAGACGAGGGTTCTACTCCCATTGTGCTCCCTTAGTTGTAGTAGGTTCAGCTAGGCTAGGACATGCTGGGAGCACCTTCAGGCAGCTCTATGACCAGGAGACCTGGAGATATGGCTCATTTCCAACCAACAAATTACTGTGTAATTATAATAACCACATGTCGGCTGAGTCATTGTCAAATTAGGCCCAGTATATCCTATATGTTGGATTCAGGCAAGGCATTTTATCTTTTACAATTACAAATATGTTATGTATGCAATTTACCCATTTACTTATAAAATGATTGACAGGAACAAAGTTATTTCTGTCATTAGTGTCTGAACTTAATTCATTTATTCATTATAGGGAACAACCAGCAATGTTGTATGTTTAAATTAGCTTCAACTTGTTCACCTATCTCTAAAATCAATACTTTAGCTCAGCACAACCAAAAAAGGTTATAAGCCTCCAGAGCCCTAAATACTACAGCACTGTGTAATGGCTTCCACTACTCTATGAGAAGCTTCATAGTGTGTAATGTAGTGTATGTTCCCCATAGTTGTGCTCAAGCCTCCAGGATCTATTCAGGATCATGATTTCATAATCAGATACAATTTGGTTGGTGCTTCTGCAAACGTTTGGTTAGGCCATCAAAATGTCCAAAACTCTCAAAAATAGCTTTGCAGTTCTTAAGGCCATCCAAACAAGCTGCATCTACCCCACTCACCTCCACAATTGTACTATGTATTCAGTGTTCATGATTGCCTGGGGTAGGTGTGGCGGGAGCTGGAATAGAGCAAAAAGGTGGAATGTCTGGAAGGAGACCAACAACTGGACTTGCAAACATTGAATTATAGAGAGCTATTTCTGAAATGTTTGGTGCACTGTTATTAGTGACCGTTCCAAAACTTCTCAGAGGCACTGGGCCAATTCCCTGTTAGTTATGAGATAGGGGTGGTTCAAGAAACACTGTTAATGACGCGGTGGAAGACTTTGCTTGGAAACCTGAAACCATTTCAGGATAATTTCTCCTCAAGGGGGATAGCTGCCCATTTACAAGACATTAAGAGTAAACAACAGCCAGAGGCTTCAAACCAAGACTGAAGGCAATGACTCAGATCTCAAGGAAACTTTGTGCTGACAAAATCTGTAGCCTAAGGGAAAATAAAAGAGGGCTGCCATCTCCTTTTAAATACCCATATCATCCTTTCAACTGAAATTACCTGACAGCTGTTTTCGTTTACCAGCATCTCCACGGGTAACAAGGGGAACAAAGACGTGAATTTTCCTAAGAACAAATACTCGTGTTTCTCAGTGGCCCACTATGTTGAATGTAAAAAAATAATCGGGTTCTACTGACATGGCAACTCGCAAATCAAGACTATAACACTCAGAAATAAATCTAGACCCAAACAAATAAATTAAAGATATTTAAACTTTTAGAAACTTAAAAACTCACTTTAGCATAGTATTGCAATATTCTATTGGGAAACACTATAAATTAACCAACATATTTTATCACAAACTGTACATAAGTTTAAAGTATGTTCCAATTATAGTGTTAGTGAGTCCGTCTGCTTAACAATCTCACTTTACTGCAGTAAAAATGACTGAAGTGAGATGAACTGACTAAAAGAGATGTGGAACTTTCAGGACAACATCTGTAGCTAAATCAAAATATGTTCTCAGTACTCGCCATATTGCAATATTTGTAAAATTCTAATACACATATACACTACTGGTTAAAGGTTTAGAACACTTCCGATCAACAATTTTAGTACACTACTGGCTAAAGGTTTAAGAACTGTTTTAGATCACTACCAGCTAAACGTTTTAGAACTGTTAGCATACTAAAAACTGGTAGCATACTAAAACTATTAACTAGTAGCGTACTAAATTTTTTGGCCGGTAGTGTTCAAAAACTTTTGACCGGTAGTGTTCTAAAATGTTTGATTGCTAGTGATCTACATATAAATGGTATATATATTCATGATTAGCATGTTCCTAACACTGGGTCCACATTGGCTTAGTAGCTCTATTGTCCAGTGCACTCCCATTGGTCCAACCCCTGCATCCAACAGCATCCTACCAATAACTTATAACCTAAGAAGTTGCAAATATCTTCATCTATTCATACATTTTTCTGCAACCAAACTGGTTACAGTTTACTGAAAACACTGATTACGAATAATGGTTCTAAACTAGACCATAAACTAGACCTAAACTAGGCATATCTCTAATCCAACCCTGTAACTAATCTAGCCTAAGATGTGCACATTCATTCTGTGTGACGTGATAATGTTAGCTGCGTATTTCTGTCTGTGAAGCCTTCATGTAATCTAACTTTATTTCCTCTTTTTATTGCCCCCAAAGGATGGCTTGTGATTGGTTGCTTTTAGGGATGCACCAATACCACTTTTCAGGTATCTGCCGATATAGAGTATCAGTACCGATACCAACTCTGACTTAAACGTTCGATATATGGCTATAAATCCTGATATTTATAGTGTTCCACTTTTTTTATGTTGTATTTTTTATGTCTTATCCTGAATAAGATATGATAACCTGGTTGAGTAACTGCACATTAAAAATTTTCAGAGCTATGAAAAAATAAAAAGTGCCACAATGCATTTGGTCAATAAGCTTCATGATACTGTGTGCAAGTGCCAGTATTGGGGCAACATTAGTTGCTTTGAATACAAGGCAAAGGAGCCGCTCCGCTCCGAAAGTTGTTCATTCCAAGTCCAGACTAAACCTGCAGTAATGATTAGCACTCCATACACAATGAAACCTTACCACTTATCTGTCTAGAAAAGATCTGAAAGTACTGCACTACTTTACTACACGATTCAAATAAGCAATTACATTTATTTGGACTGTGACAAGTCTCCAATGCCCATACTGAGCGTTTGTTATCCTTGATAAGCCATAATAATTGCGCGCAATCAAAAAACAAACAAACAAACAGAGCTGAAAAAAGGGAAGCGCTCTATCTGATCAAAGGGGACTATTCTTAGCTTCTCTTTAAGCCGCTGCAGGCTCCCGGGCCAAGCTCCTGTGGGCTGGGCCGATCAGACATGAATGAAATGTGCTCTGGCAGGTGACTAGTGGAGACCTGAAGATGTTCCAGGTCCTCTGACCCCTTTCTCACCCAGTTTGAGGCACGCCCCGTCGGACAGAGGTGAAATTCCTCTGCGAGATAAAAATACCACTAAAGCCACGTAGCTGCAGGTGAAATTTCACCCCTCCATCAAGACGCCTTGTTGAAAGTGGGCGGGTGATAGAACAAACACAGAGGACAGACCTCTGGACTGCGACCTGTTAATTATGAATTCCAACACTTTAACCAGATCCCAGCTACACTACAGCTCCCTAAAGCTTGGACTCACTCGTCTTATATAAAGATTCATTCAGTATCTGCAGATAACCGCATAAAAAGTCATTTAAAGCAGCTTCAACATGTTCACTTATCTCTAAAATCTTAACTTCAGCTCAACACAACAAAAGAATCACTGCTCTATGAGAAGCGTCATAGTGTGTAATCGCCTGCTCTAGGTTCCCAAGGTCGTGCTGAAGCCTCCAGGATCTATGATTTCCTAATCAGATGGGATTTGGTTGGTGCCTCTGTGAAGGTTTTGGGTAGGTCATCATTTCAGAGGTTTTCAGAACTAGCTTTGCAGTTCTTAGGGACACCCAAACAAGCCACATCCGCCCAACCCACCTTCACAACTGTTCCAGGTACTCAGTGGTCATGATTGCTTAGGTTAGGTGTGCTGGAAGCTGGAATAGAGCAAAAATGTGGAATGTCTGGAAGGTGACCAACAACTGGACTTGCAAACATTGAATTACAGACAGCTATTTCTGAGTTGTTTGGAGAGAACAAACACAAAGACAGACCTCTGGAATGCAACCTGTTAAGAATTCCAACACTACAACCATATATATATATATATATATATATATATATATATATATATATATATATATATATATATATATATATATATATATATATATTCAGTTTTGTTGATCAGTTTCTGATACTGGATCATGCATATAAATGGTAAACACAATGCACATATACAGCAAACATATTTCTATCATTGTGTCCACAATACATATTGTCCCATTGGCCAGTGCAAGTTTTTCCATTCACACCTACTCCTGCTTACAGTTCCCTACAAAAGATCTATAACGTAGATGCACATGTTGAACACCTTACGTTTCAGTAGCTCATTTGAAAGCTAATATCCGATGGGCATCAGCCAATACTTTAGGTTTAAATGAAGGTGGGGGCATTTCAGTCCAATTTGATATTTGAACCTGTACAGCATCATAAAAAAAATATACCCTTTTAAAAAAAGAAGTATGGAAGCCATTATGCTAGAAGTTACCACACACTGGACGCCCCCAGAGACAGTGAGCACTCAATCTCTAACTATAACTGTGGTATAGCAAACCCAGACCACCAATCCACAGACCTCAAAAAAAACTAAAATTTATTTTGAACAGACAAATGATAATCATTCGTTTTCAACTTACATCTGAAAGGCCGTGAAAAGGAAGAATGACCAACTCACTGAAAGTTTCCAATGTACTATAGTTGTTCTTATTCTTGTGTAGCACGGACTAGCATTTAGAGAGCTGCAGTAGTCTTTAAAGCTTCATTCTGCAGACTAAAACGCAGACCGTAAGCTCTTCAAAGTCCTCTGGTGGAGAAGAGTTTTCAACGTTGTCCAATGTGAAGAGACGTGGCTATCAAACATTCTAATTTAGTACTCACTTCCTGAAACGTTTATGACTATTCCGATATTCAGACTCAATCAATATTCAATATCCAAACAAAAACTATCACATGCCATCTCTATTTTAAACTTTGCAACCACAGTACGTACAGTCACAAGTAATAATTGAACAACATATAAATTTGAAGCGCTCAATCTGTGGCATCCTTTTAAAACAGCTACGGCAAACATGCCCTATAACTTTCACTGTTGTATGAAAGTCTGATTGCATAACACAGTTTCCAGCTGTGTTTATTGCAGCTGCAATAAATAGAACTTTACTTCCGATAACTGAACGTGCAATTCTTTCAGGCAGCAGTTCCACGGTGATGCAGTCCACTCTTGAACTTTGGTAACAAGCTCTACGCTGCCTCAATAGACAAAATATAGCTTTTTTGGTTCTTTTTTTTATTATTTGTAAAGAAATACACTCAGTTTAAGTCATTTTGGAGCCGTTGACACAACAACCCAGGAGGGCCCCTGCAGAAGATGCAGGAAAATGCTGTATTTTGAGGCTCTATTTTGAAAAGGCAGACAAAATAACACCACCTCTTTGCATACCCCACCACAATAAGCAGTCTTGCGCCAGTTGGCCTGGAGCAGCGCTCGCTTCCTGAGCAAGTGGGACGGTTAAACTGGAGCAAATAAAACTTGGGCTTGATTTCATTTCGTTGCAAAACACTCAAGCAATTCAATTCTTGCCCTTAGCCGAGCACGGTGCATATAGAATATCACCTATTCGGCTTTTTATGAGAGGATAGGGGCCACTCAAGCGAGCCCTGAGCCTATGAATGTATTCAAAGCCTCTTTTGTTAAACCCTGTCCCTAGCCCTTCACACCACACAGCCCCCTAAGCTGAGGCCTTGACATTTTGCATAGTAACTGCAGAGCCAGGAGAAGCTTTAACACCTTCGCTGTTGGGTTTACTGCTGGCCAAGTCAATAAACAGCTAAGAAGGCCAACGGAAACAGCCCTACGTACGATTTCTGTGCGCAAAAAATCTGGAAAGTGAAACAGTGTTACGAAACTTAACCCCACCACTCTCTCGCAAAGGGTCTTATTTATTATCTTCTGTGGGAACCGCCATCCATGAGCATCTGGGTACATCCTGTCAGTATACAGTGGACACGGAGGGGGTGGGGTTTTTGCTATATAGGCACCTGCTAGGCTTTTAATACCCCACATATAAACTCGAGAGGCTCTAACTTTGTGGGGGAGGGGGTCATTTTCTTAGAAAGCAAAGCAAGAAGTCTAAAAAGTTAATTTATTTAAATCAAACCAATCTGTGTTGTATATAATAAGAGTTTTTAAACATTTTAACAAAGAATATGTTGAAAATCAAATTATTGTATTCTTCAGATTTCAGAACAAAAAGTAATATAGAAATTTAAACAAGTCTTTATATTTGCTGTGTTGAAAAATGTATCATATCAAAATCCTACCACATGATATGCAATCACATTTTCAGTTAGATGCATACTTTTAATACTTTTTAGGTCTTTATGCTAGAGCTGAGCAATGATGCTTCATTCTGATCATGACTACTTTTGCTACTGTGATAAAAAGTGTGTTTTTCTAAGTGGTTTAATACTAAATTTAATACTAAAGGTCAGCAAATTAGATATATACTTTTAATGACCTCAAATATAGGTCTTCATGCTAGAGCTGAGCAATATAACCTTTATATCATGACAAAAATGTTACTGTGATAAAAAGTGTGCTTTTAGGACTGATTTAATAATAAATTAATACTTAATTTAATACTGAAGGTCAGCAAATTTTCAGTTAGATATATACTTTTAATCTTGACCTCAAATATAGGGCACTATCTTTATGCTAGAGCTGAGCAATATAACCTTTATATCATGACAAAAACTTTACTGTGATAAAAAGTGTGCTTTTATGACTGATTTAATACTAAAGGTCAGCAAATTTTCAGTTAGATGCATACTTTTAATCTTGACCTCAAGAGCGATATGATACTTTATTCTTTTTATGACGAATTTTGTTACTGTGATAAAAAGTGTGCTTTTAGGACTGATTTTATACTAAATGAATACTTAATTTAATACTGAAGGTCAGCAAATTTTCAGTTAGATATATACTTTTAATCTTGACCTCAAATATAGGGCACTGTCTTTATGCTAGAACTGAGCAATATGATGCTTTATATCATGACAAGTTTTGTTATTGTGATAGAAAATGTACTTGGAGTGATTTAATACCAAGTTTAATACTAAAGGTCAGCAAATTGTCAGTTATATATATATTTGATCAGGACCTCAAATGCAGGGCACTATCTTTATGCTAGAACTGAGCAATATAACCTTTATATCATGACAAATTTTGTTATTGTGATAAACAGTGTGCTTTATGACAGCAGGTCAGCAATATAACAACATTTTACTGTTACTGTGTGATACACAGTATGCGTTGGATAAGGTCAGTTCTTTAAAAGTTAAAGAACCGTCATTGAGTTTTTGCACTATGAGTAAAGCCGATGCTACTGCTGCAATAAAATGGGAAGAAAATGACTTTAAAAGGCGACGCATGTTGTTTTTGCCCTACTTCATGCCTTTACTTCAAAGAGCAGATGTGAGGTGATGGCACATCTCCTTACATGCATGACATGACATTCTTTAAAGTTGTCCAATGAATTGTGGGCTAATTCAAGCCAACTGGACCATCCCATGCTAACTTCATCCCATCATTCTCCTGATTGAAGAGCAATGCTGAAACAGCGACGCCAACGGTAGCTAAGTGGACCGACTAAACCACTGCTGGAATCAGGGAGATCTCCCTCAACAGCTGTGGGGCTTCCTGATTGGAGAAGATTACGCCTCATCTCTCACAGTTCCCAGGCTTTCAATGTAAACTGATATTCTTGGTAATGTGTCGCTACAGCACGAGCGTGTCTCTTCAACAGCAGCTCGCAGCAGCGAAATGGGAACATTCCTAAGGCCGGTTCTCCGGGGTCAGCATGTGAGAGGGGATCAGGTGCCCACTTTGTCTGCCTGAAGTACTCGTCTTTCCAGCTCCATTCTCTGCTTTAAATCCTTGGCTTTAAGCTCCCCCTGTCACCTACTGACAAAGGATCAAGGAGTTGGCCACTCCCGATCTACAGGATTATCCCTACAGTGGACGGGGCAGAGAAGAGAAGGTTCTGAAGAATCCGAAGGCCATAGAGGTGAACTTTCACCAGGTGTGAGGCTCCAACAGTTGGCTTCTCCTGGCCCTTAAAGAGGAACTCTGCATTGTAATTAAATATTGCTAAGGTGGGCAAACAAGGTCAGTCAGAGAGGTCTGATGTGAAACAGTTCACTGCAGAGAAACCCATGGTGGGGAAACAAACTGGGGGTCATGATGGGTCTGTCTCAAAACCTAGTGAGTGTGTAAGTAGGTACTGACTACGTAGGCAGCTGTTTAAGTAGCAGTGTTCTGTCTGACATCTCTCCTCATAAAACAGATTACTGAGACGCTCTAGTTAGAGAGAGACTGCGTCACGGCTTGTTCCCACCCACTGCAGCAGGAGACCGCTGGTTTAGCTGGTTGCTAAGTTACCAGCCGGCATCCAAAACAACAGCCCGAGGCTTAAAAATTCGCTAGCATAAATGCTAACGGCTCGAGTATAAAACTGTAGAAGGTAAACGACTCGTTTCAGAGTTGATAATAAAAAACTGTTTTGTGTGATTATATGAGAAGAAACACATTAAAACTCCAGAGAGAATCAAAATAATTCACATTTTAAAACCACTTCACTGCTCGTAGATTTGCCTGCGTTGCATCATGGGATTGTCTTAGCGGCTGAATAAGCGTTCGATGATTCCTTAAAATCAGGTCAAAATAAGGTAGACAGCATGTTTAAGGTATGTAAGAATTGGGACAGTCTACATGTCGGGAGTGCATACTATGACGTAAAATGCTGACTATGTAAGAGCTCACTTGGTTTTGAGAAACACCGGATGTCAACAATGCAAATATTATTATATATTTTATATATATATAAAATATATTATTATCATTATATGTGCCATCCATGTACACTAGTGTGCAAAAGCACCTAAACCCTTTATATTAGCTGTAAGTACACTACCAGCCAACCACTTTAGTACACTACCCGTCAAACGTTTTAGAACAGTTTTAAAACTTTTGACCGGTAGTGTATATTATTAGTATATATCATTAAAACAGATAAATACAACACAAAGTAGCATGGATATCTTATTTTGAAAGAAGTAGACAATATCTTGTGCGGCAGTTCCAGATTTCTTCTGGACGCCCCAGACATTGTATGAATGTATTCAGTTCCTTCAGCAGCAATCTTGATTTAGCTTAATGAAGTACTGAGCAGTCAAAGCAGGTATTAGATGAGAACTGTTAATAATACTGGGTCACCAGTAGGAAAAGCTTGAAAAGGTTTAAATGAGCATGTTGTAATGTAAAAGCACTACTTACTATTAATACTGTCTGGAAAAATACCATTTTAAAAATAAATGTCCCCAAATGCCAAACTTTTTTTTGCACAGTACTGCAAATGACCAGTAAATCCACACGCATCTACACAAGTGTTTAAATGTAACGTTAAACATGTAAACCCTTTGAATGACAACCTGGGTCAAAAGTGACGCGAGATTTTACTTTCTACATCTTTGTAATACATTAGTTTCATCATTCAAGCTTCCATGAATTCCTCAATTTATTTGTTTTTGATCATCACAAATCCTGATTTCAGTTTTATATTTTTTTAATAAATAATTTTGGATCACTGCCCTTCTAACACAACAATACGGGTGAAAATGTATCCTTTTGCGTTCACTATGGAATTTGATAGGAAATGTTGACATTTGTAAACATTTGCAGTCAGGAACATGTTCGCAACAGCTATTTTTGTTCATGAAGTAAATAAATAAGAATTAACAATGATTTAAGGTCAAAGACAAGGTTTTATAATGAACACTTAAAATTAAATCATTAAATACATTGATTTTAATAGATAAACCAAAGAGATACTCCACAACACATACCATTACATAGGAAATTAATACAGGGCTAGTTTAACCCATGTTGTGCATTAAAAGGGGTTTGCTTAGCTTATGCATTAAAGGGTTAGTGTTAAATGAAACAGTGCATATACATTTACACAATGAATGACAATGGAAAAAACATTTGAATAGAAAATCTACCCCCCAAAAACACCATAAAACAACATCCCAGGCAACAGGCAGTGAGTCTGTAAACATTTTTGTGTTATTGTCTGATAAGGAGGCTCTGAACACTTCAGACGTCTGGTTCCCATCACCACCACTGGGAACTATTTTGATTGGGTAACTTTCCCTACAGCAAATCATTTCACATTACACCACTTGGAATAAGTTGTTTAGACCTTTAAGTTAAATTATACCAAACTTTTTAAAAATCAGAGTGAATTAAATGGGGGTTTCTCTTTAAATACAATCTAAGCTGAGAGGCTTTGACAATAGGCTGCGATTGAATGCTGAATAATGACATGAGGACGAAACCTTGATCCCTTCCTTTGGCTGCTGTTGTTGTAACAGTCACACAAGTTAGGATAAATATTTCCACCCCCACATCCCCTCCCCCCCAAAAAAGATTCCAGGGAACGTTGGCCAAGTGCTAAGTGGTGTTAGGTGAAGGAGCGGGGTAAGTGGGCCCTGTGAGTGTTGAATAAGGCAGCGAATGAAAAGCGGGGAAAAACCTGCGAGGGCTGAGATAAACAGTGACTCAGTCCGTGCTCCTATCCAAGGTCAACAGGGGTACTTTTGTGAGGGATGTTTCGGCGCTGTATATCATTTTGAATGGCCGCCATCCAACAGCAATGGGCTTCCAAAATCCCAGCAGGCTTTCGCAGTGGTCAGTTTCAGTGTTTAAAACGTCACTTCTCAAAACATCCAGATCTTATTAGATTCAAAAGCACTTTTATAGATCACACATACTCCAAAGTATACCAAGTTTCAAATGCCTACGTTTAAAGAAAGCGGCTAATTCTGTGGTCCACTTTATGCTATGCCAGGTGATGCCTAAATAGACCTTGGAAGCTAATACCAGCTGATTAAGTTACCAGGCTCTACTGACTCATCCAAGCATCTATTCATTATCTTTACCTACATGAGAGGGGGACCTACCTGAAACTGAATGGGAGTATCTCACTTAAGAGGGGAAATGTTTGATAGCCAGCCAAATTCCTACGAGCTTTAATTAAGCATTCTCTGAACCATAATAGTCGGTGCCTGCTGGACATATGATGTCAATGCCATTAAATCATTCTACATCTCTTTTAGCACGGCGCTGCTGAAGGGCTGGCAGATACATTTTCAAAATGAAGGCCCACTGACCAGGTATGACAGATGAGCTCATGTTCTAAGGGTGAATGTTCTATTAGAAACACATTCATTTCTATTTAAAGAACTTATATGCTATATATCCATTGCCTTAAACCTTTGATTAGGGATTGGCTTTAAGAAGAATTCCAGTGATTCTTTAAAGTTTCTGCATAATTAACTTATTAAGGTATAAACAAAATCATCAAGAGTGATTACACTGTGCTGTGAGTTAGAATTGCTCACAATGGTGGTGGTAGGAACCAGGCACGCCTATGAATTGCCTATGTAATGCCTGAGATGCTATTGTACTGTAGTTCTGAGATAAGACTTCGCCTTCAATGTGTTTCTTTTCATCTATTCATGGCAAAGAGGTAGTCACAGTGTGACATAAGGTACAAAGTTCCCCAAAGAAACTGTTATCCCACCAAATTGACCACTGTTTTGCCGTCAATACTACCAAATGTAAGCCAAATGTTGGTGCACTGCTTGTTTTGAGTTGTAATTAACTTGTAATTAAGACTTCGAAAAACCATATCACCAAATTAGGGTTGGCAAGTTTCTCTACAGTGGTGCATTTCCCAACAATCCAAGCTAATCGACCACCTAATTACGCCAAAAAATTCCAGTTGAAACAAAAGTTTTTGATTCGGTGATGGAAGAATTCCAAATTCCTGAAGGAATTCCCGATTTGTTGTCTTGTTTGCCACCAGTTCTCGAAACAGCAGGTTCATAACGAGGACCAAAGTAATATTGAGTGCCTACAACAAAATAAGCATATTAAACAATATATCAGCAAACTAAACTTACGAGCACTCGCTTTAATGGCACCCTTTATCTCAACTGCATTCAGAATATCATGTTAAACCCTTTGACATCAGTTCCATTGTTCTTGCCGTTGGTTGAGGAAGGAATTCCTCCAGACTGTACCACACCTATTTGATCCAGTGCAATGGAACGCTGTTAAAACTCCAGGCTAAAATTACGCATTAGGCCTTGTTCTTACTTAGTCTTCCTTCCTCGTCTAGTCGAAAATAAACAAGCACTTAATAACGCGGCTGGGAACAATAAGAGCACGTACAAACACTTACCTGCATTAACTAAACAGGCAATGTCTAACATTTGGAGGAAAGCTAAGGCTATACAAACAGATATTTATAGGGCAGAGATATTTCCAGGTCCAGGCGGCTGATGAAAGAACACGTCGGTGATTGCAGAAGGAAAGCCGTGACAGTGACAGTTCCATCTCCTCCTCGCCTTTTACGCAAGGCCATTCACCCGCCCTCTCCGATCAGCCACAAGGTGTAATTTGAAGGTGCGTTTACACACGCACAAACACACGCCTCCACCTCGACATCTGCATGCCAGGAGATTTGTCCAAGGAAACAAGTAAGCGAGGGGCCCTACCTGCCCATTCATTGGAAGCAGATGTGAAGCATTTCATTTCCTATGAGGTAATTACAGGCGTACCGGGACAGCCGTGCGAAAACCCACCAGACAGATAGGCACGTCTCCGGCAGGAACTCTCTCAGGAGACCAGACCAATAAACAGAGCTTTATAATGGGCTTCGATTATAATCCAGCTACAGGTAGCTTCTGCCTGGGCTCTCACTGTGCCTGGATTATTTCTTAGGACTGGCAGAATATAATTAATTACCTAGTAGTACATTTCAAGTGCTGGAAAGAAAAAATAAATCTCAAGCACAGGGTCTTCAACGCCATGCCTGTCCTCTATTCCTGGGATGAGTCAGCCACTGTATTTCCCATGGTTTGGCCAAAGCCAACAAGGTGGACAGGAGGGCAATTAATGGGGAAATGCCACACCAACCAATCATCATCATCATGCCCCAACTGAACCCATTATGTTTTATACAGGCTTCTGTAGTGACGTTGAGTACAACTGATAGAAAACACTACACTGGTAAACAGAGGAAGGTTTGTGTGCATCACTTTGTATTGGCTGCTATTTGGGAAGATGTCCAGAACCCACTCTTGACTTGGACCCAGCCTACTGTTTCAACATCAGCCAAGCTGAACTGCAAACAGGCGAAACTATCACAATATCTCAATTCAGAGAATATTATTCAATTCAAATACTATTTACTTAATTTAAATAATAACACCACTGCATCGCATTGTGACATTGGGATACTGCAATACGAAATCATGATATTGTGCATTGTGGAAAACATACATTCTACTAATTATACCATCTAACAAAGTTGTAACTGTTTGAACATCAACGTCTGCAAACAATCGGAAACAACCAACCAACAACCCTCCCAGCACTCCTCCTGCATCCCAGCTCTATCAATAGCAAGTTGTGCAATAAGATTTTTTTATTCACCTTTTGCTGAAGCTTTATTGTGAGACTATCAAACCAAGTATTATAAATGAACTGAAGAATCATTACAGTAATTAATGTTTTTTAATTAATATCACTAGTTGGCCAAGTTATTGTCATAGCCTTCATCTCTAGCTACTGCAACATGACTGAAAAGACTTTCCTTGCTGTGGTTGTCATCAATCCTGGCCATTACAGCAATGATGCTCACTACACTGCATTCATCTAACTTGATTACACCAATTACAATACCTCCTCATCCACCAGTGCAACCTTTCATATGCATACCAATTAAATATGAATCAGAAATAAATAGCAAACAATGTAAATTTGGACAATCTCACAACAGTAGCCACCAAAAAAATCACATTTATGGTCGGAGCAGGTCAATTCCTGGAATTCCAACAAGTGAGGTACGGGCAGACTGTGCTGACTAGACGTTCACAGGCACCTCGGGCTGGGCTGATAGCGCTATGAAAACTTTGGTCCCGTCTCGCCAGCTCGCAGGGACAAAACAAAACGGTGCCCATTCTTCTGTTATCTCGCTAAATCTCCAGGCTGCGAGTTCTCATATTATTCAAGCGCTAGGGAACCCCCACAAAACAACGAGCCACGGTTAAGACATGTGCCCCGGGGCAGGTTTTGCGGCCATGCCAAGAAATTAGATCGCAGTCTCGGTGCCACATTGCAACCCTGGTGCGCTCATGACAACGTTCCTTTTGTGCCCAAGTGGAGACAATAGTGGCTGCCCAGCAGGAGAATCAGGGCCAAGAGGTTGAGAAGTCCCTTCACTGGCGGTTGTGCACCAGCAGGTCTTCCAGCTGGCCATAAATCAGCTCTGGAAGGGCTGTTTAATTAGCTGCTTTAAAAAGGTAATAGCTTGAATTGGCTCAAAGTTTTAGATGGTTATAAAGCCTACAGCAGGGTGATTAAGAAGCTCCAGGCTGAAACACTGCAGGCCGGGAATGGCTGCATTCCAGCACCACAGTTGTTGAAAAGTTAGGAGGTTTATCTTTCACGTATGTTTTATCTGGAGATGCATCAGACTCAGGATAACATTCTAACAAAAGGTCGAATAACACCACATCGGGTCTACGAAGGTGCACCAAGGCTTTCTGGGTCATTCACAAAACATGGCCTATACAAGAAAGTACATAGAACAAGTAGTCAATCACGTTTTCCTTCTTGTTATCATCACCCGGGTTATTAGCTGACGATCTGAGCGATCTAAATGAGAGAGGCCAAAGAAACCCTCTCAGTGTTGAAGACCGTGAAACTGTAGACTAAACACAAGAATCCACCTTGTTTGTCACTTCATGTCTGGTTTGGAGAGAGTCGCAAAGCAACATGAGATGTAGCTCTCACAGCAAGAGAGCGAAATCTTTGCTGAGCCCAAAAAGTCAACACGAGGTGTGGGTGGAGACAAAATTGCACATAGCCACTTTCGTCTGAAAGCCACAAAAATTTCAGCTCTGTCACAAGCCAAAGCCTGTACAGGCAGCCTAGCGCTGGGCTGCCTGCACAGCCACAATTCTGCAGGGTTCTCTATAAATTTAGAGGCATTTTTGTGGATTAACTTCTTCTGGGGAGAACAAAGCATTTTCATTCACACCAAACGTCCCTCAAATGTCCATTAACATGTTATTCGTAGTCAAGTTATAGACAGACTGGCACAGAAGGACACATAGCCAGTCATATGCAAAAGACTGAATTCCATGTTTTGTTGATTTTCTAAGCGCAAATAAGTTTTCTTTTCTTTTTTGTTGTATATGGATAATGTATACGTGTGTTTTATGTCTGATGGACGCCAGGACGAATAGCTGCTATCATTATAGGAGCTAATGGGGAGCCAAATAAAATAAACAAAAGACGTCCTCTACTGGGAACCTAAACGGCAATTTCAACATTAAATATAACATATTTTTTCCAGAATGTAAAATCCAGCATATATGAAGCAACTGTGCAGTAAAACGGGCAGCGTGTTCTCTGTAGTGGATTTGCTAATTTATTTTTGTTTTCAACAAAACTATTTTACCAGAGTCGCCTTAAACTCCTGCACGCTAACTCCAAAGAACAAGAATCAGCCTACAGCTATACAATCATGATTACCCAATTTAACTCTACTAGTTGCTTAAAAAAGTCGATTTCTGAGTAATTACCAATGAGTAGTTGCCCAATTGAATGATGACAATGCATATTCATCTTCTGTTTTTCAAGGAACAGAGCCTGATGGACAATTAATTATATAATTGTTTATGTATTTATTTATTTTTTTAATTCATTCATTTTTACATAGTGTTTCTATACAACAGTGTTTTCCAACCCTGATCCTAGAGGACCCCGGAGCTTACCATTTCAGTGTTTGCCCTGCTCCCAACACAACTGATTCAACTAATCAGCTAATTAATAAGTTGAAGTGGGAGTGTCTTGGCAGGAAAACACAAAAATGGGCAGGCGGTTCTCCAGGAGTCGGGAACCAATACTATACAGTCATGTGCAAAAGACCACCATTCATTTACTTAATTCCCAGTGTAAACAGCTAATGATTACAAAAACATATACAAACAATTAATTACAAAGAAATCCTAAAATATGTCATAACATAAGATTTTTCAATATCTGTATTCTTTCATTTGCCAGTTTGTCTTTATTTGTTGTTAATTTCTTTTTCTCAGAGACACACTGACACCTACACATCCGTTTAGACATATAGAGTTGAGTTGTCTGCTCTCAGCGGAAGCAAAGACAGAAACATCTGGGGATGCAAGAGCGGAGCTTGTTTTTGTTAGGAGTCTTATTTTCCCTGCATCTTTTAACCGTTTATTGTCCAGAACGGAGGGCGGTCTCAGAGTTTTTAAAGGATTCTAGTTGACCGTACCCACCATCTGGCTAAAGAAAAATACTGTGACTACTCAATCTTCCAAACTTTTGATAGATTACTTAATATAATCAATGGAACAAGGCAAAATTATCTCAGCAGCAAGCCACTTCTTGGGACTCCCACTACTTCAGAACACAGTTTTTATTGACTGATGTGCACTGTAATGTGTTAAAAGCATATTGGTAACGTAACATGGCTGAAGACTCTGCATTATGTAGATAATTCTGTTTCCTCAGCAGATCTGCCACAGATGAAGCTTGTTTATCTCATGCGTAAATGATGGATCTGCTGTTAAAGCATTGTAGAGCAACATGAGTTCCCCCTCTAGCAACCTTGCCAACACTGAACCACTTGTAGCTTCCCACTGCCTACAGCTACCACAGCTAAACCAGGTCAAATGAAAGTGCTTGACATTTCTGTAATACTAGAACACTGACTGCTTGTATTTTGAAGAGCTATTGACAGCATCTGGTCAAATACTGCAGCTGCAGTCCCTTGAGTATTCCTCAGCTCATGATTTTTCCTTTTTGCGTAATAACTATGGCTGTGCTGCCTGTTGCTCAACACAATCAATCTTGACTGGATTAAAAGCAGCAAAGACGACCAAAACGGCATGTAATGAATAGACCGAAGGCTTCTAAACTATTGGCTTGCTATTCAGGGGCCTAGATTACAGGGAGCAAGCAGCAAAACCATGGACAAGTGTAATTTATGAATTATGAGACTTACTTTAATACCATGAGAAGTAAGTTTAAATGTCAGGTACAAAACCAGTAGACTACATCACTCCCCTGCTAAAAACAAACTGAAGCAGAGAAGTGCAGATCTGAACAACATTTAGACAAACTATCGTCAGATGAACCGAAATCTGGTTATAATTCAACTGGTTGGTATGACTGTGGGACCACCATACCGACAGTGAAGTAGTTGGGCACGTCAGGATGTATGGCTACTTCTTTACAAGTGGCATCATGGACATAATAGTGGAAAATTTCATCTCATTGGCCAAAAAAACAAACCAGGTAGACTGTTGTTGTTTGAACAAGTCAACAAGCCCAACCGAATACAACCGAAACTGAAATGACTCGAGCCTGGTTTCTAAAGGAGGTGAAGGTGCTTGCACGGTTTAGCCAATCTCCTGAATCGAGCTCTGTTCTGAGATAATATGCAGAGTGTGCATCCAAATGCCTGATACATCTCTCTAAAGACTCTTAGCAGAGAGCTGGAATGGCTTCTGAAGGAAGCACTTGACACAGTGTCTGGGAAGCATTTAGCAGGCACAAAAGCGAGGTCGAATCCAATCTGCCAAGACACTTAGCCACACGCGCGCACGCATTCCTTCCTTATCAGGCCTCAGATCTACTTCTTTCTCTCCCACCATTCATGCCAGCACTCATCACACATTACAGCAGCACGATATGTATGACTTGTTATCCATGCTCACGATACTGGCCTTTGTGACACTGATATTGCGCAAGGCTGCAATATGTAAACAAGCCTTCCAATCACAACACTGCCAGTGGAATACTAACCAATCACAGTTCTAAAGGGAGTGTTTTTCAGGATGAGTTGATGAGTCAAGACTTTCCCAGCAAACACACATTGTCACAAAGTTGTCTACTTTTTTGGCAACGTTGTCTAAAACAACATTCCATAGAGTCCCATGGACTGTAATACTACTAAAACTGGAACGTATGAAGGATACTAGGAGGTTGTGACAGCCTACTGACAACATAGTAGACAATACATTTGCTGTGTCATCTACGTCGCCAATATGTTTTCCAATATCTTTCTGGAGAATTACATTTTATGCCTCATTACTGATTTAATACACTGAAGTAGGGGTGGAATCACAGAAGGCCCCATTCAATATTATAGAAAGTTTCCATACGCAGAGCATACAATAACATATATTGTGATATTGTGATTTTTACACATGCCCCCAAAGAAAAACTTTGTTGTTACAATCACATAGGAATCCACTGCCAGCGTCCATTCTTTTTGGAGGCCTTGCTTTCAGTTGTTCAAAGAAATCTTAGAAGTTCGAACCAAGTAGTTCCAAACACATTTAAGGGTGTTGAGGGCTGGACTCTGGAGTGGTCAGTCCATTGTTTCCTTCAGACCCATAGAGTTCTCACAGGAGAAAAACTCCTGTGTATTGTCTCAGATCTGAATGATTTTCTCAGGTGATCAATGAGGTTCCACATGGTTGTCAGAGGTTCCTACCTCAGTCTTACACAAGTGGAATATTATCTGATCTCCTTAGAAACTCCTGAAACTTACTTGCCATTTAAAATGAAAAATAAACAAAGAGAGTCTCTGACTTTTGCACAGTGGTGTATAATCACCATTAATGATGGTCACTGTTCTAGATACAGATACCAATACCAAGTCCTGACCAATATTTTGAGACCAGCTTTTAAAAGCAAAAATTGAGCTAAAAGTCATGTATTGCACTGGAGTCATCATTAAGACGCCCTTAAGAACATGCTTGCAGAATCATTTTGAAAGCTTATCACTAATCAGTACACTTACTGGCTTGCAGATGCTGATAAGACTCACCGCTTAGTATTTAGTATTGAACAGCTCATAGCTGTCAGTGGTATTGACGTAGTCTGGCCGGTACCATAAATAATTGAATTTTAATACCCGGCCCTAATTACATAGTGTTTTGTTCATATCATGCAGGCATACAGGCATAGAGTGGTCAATCCTTTGTAGTTTTGAGTTTCGTCATTCTTCATTTAAAGTTTGATCTCACTTCTGTCTCAATAACACAACCTCTAAAACCTCTCAATTTTTAAGAAGAAACAAGTTCTTAACCCTCAGAAGTATTAAAGAGCTATTACTATTGATTTGCTATCCTATGCATTTTATAATGACTTACACAACACACTACCAATAACATTCCACTTACATTGACAGAAAACTGTACGCACAACAAAAAGTGTTCACCAAATTAATATCATAATAAAATGTGCATTTACTCATCTTGACTCGTCTTAAGCGTGCACTAATGTGGGACGTAATTAGGGTTTTGTTAGTGCTAACCGAGCATAATGGGTTAAAACTACAGTAAAAGCAAGTGGCGTGAGGTAAATCCCCATCCACACTAACAAAATATATGCTCCATTCCAAGCAAAGGCTAAAGCAGGAGAGCACGGAGAGTTGGCACCCATCACTCTTATACAGCTTCTCCAGTTAGAAGGCTTCAGATGATGCCTTTTTTCCATGAGAGAGATAGAGTTGGACAAACAGAGCCGCAGTCAGCAGCAGAAAAAAAAAACACTGTACATGGAAAATATTGCAACAGTTGATGAATTCACTTTTCCTTGTCATGGAAATATAGATGAGAGAAGTGAACGCTTTGGGAAGAGCCCACTGCGGGATGTGGTTTTGGCAGCTCTAAGAGCAGGTGGCTCCCGAGTAAATTAATCATTTCCATGTTTGAACACGTTTGCTTCAATGTGCAGTGCCGAGGGTGCACTTTAAGACCTGGGTTTTGCCACTGAAATCAGCATAGGACCCTACGAAAGTTACACATTCCCACTCTACTGGCTCTAGACTGCAATCTGTGATCTGTTCTGTTACATATTTTAGTTTGCTTTATCCATGTGAACTTATTCACCTCACTGGTGTACTTGGTAATAGAGTAGATTTAAGGAATATACGGTGAATATGGAGAGATGGAAAGCTTGTTTCCCAATTTAAATAAATTAGAGGACTCTTTGCCTTAGATTATAAATAAAGAACTACCTTTCCTTGTAGCTGGAACACACAGTGTAAACACTATCCAGACAGCATTAGTGTGACTTATTCCAAAACATGGAATGGGACTGTTGGAGCGCTTAACACTAAGATTAATATTCCTTTTATTTAATTTAATCACATATTTCACTTTGTTATGGCCAACATTGCTATTCCCCCTTATTTCAACTACACTTAATAAAAACCTAATAAACGTTTGGCTATTAAGTGAACAAATATGGACTAATGGAAAAGTAAGTATATTTTGTTTTCACTAATATTACTCTTATTTAAAGTGACTGCTTTGCTTCAGCTCTGAATCATTATGTTTTCACTTGGAATAAACGTCCTCTGCACAAACACTGTCCATAAGGAATTATGGCCATCACTGGACGCCTAACGCTGGCTGTGAGAGTCCAACGATTCATGCTTCTACGCCACACTCAACACAGGAAACCAGTTTGCTGGTTCTGCTGCCAGCAGGGAAGGGTTGGAGATATTGTGGCACTAGAAAATCCACAAACCTTGTTGTGAAAATCTGTGCAAACGTCCAACCCATGACCACAGCCCCACAACCCCCAAAGCCTTAAACGTTCAATACTGAAATTACATATGGACCAATGTGAAGCTCAAAGAATGAGTGGATTTGCTTATTACTCTTATTTCAGTTGATCATGTTACATATTCCACTTATTTATTTATTTGTAGGACATGTATCCTATCAGAAAGGAATGAGTGAGATAATATGAACTGATGGGAAGGTGACTGGTGACTCATGTTTTGGGGTTTTCCCTAAAAGAACCCACAACACGCAGCTGCTACTGTATGTAGGCTTGGCCCGGGATCCTATGTCTTGAGGACCCACAGGAAAGCCTGAGTAAACTTTGCTGCGGGGAAGCAGGGAAGTTGGCTCCCGCCTCAAGCAGATAACTTCGGACTTCATTTCCCCAACAGGATGATGAATCAGCAGGCCCCGTCTTTATTCCCGCCGATCAGCTGGAGCTGCACGGCCAAACGGTATCTGCCTACATCAAAGTTTCAAGGCTAGCAACAGTCTAAAGAAAGCCGTGCACGGAGCTAAGCATTCAGCCACACTTCCTCCCTCATTACTCAGGATGCTAATGAGAAGACAGTTAAGGCCAACAGAAAGGAAAACCGCACCCCGAAACGTAGCCCGTGAACATCCCGACATCCTTTGTCCCTCACAAGAAGATTATGTTTATAAAGCAAACGACCCAATGCCCAAGCCAGACGCTCCTCTACCCCCTTATAAAACTACGAGGCCCTACAATCACCCTAATCTGCACCTTAACATAATCGTACCTTTACCTGCAACCCAATCCAAGGCCTTACCTCATGCTTCGGAACAACAAAAGTGGGCCGGAGTCTGCCAGCAGCGGCAGAGAGCCAGAACGCCTGGCTCTTCAGGGGGGGCTGTTGACATGCTAATGTACACCAGACATTCAGGGTGGCGCTGCTAGCTTTATCTAAAGCTGAGTGGGTCTCAGCAGGCAAAGAGCATAGGAGAACACTCGGAAGGGCAAGGCCAGTGCAAAGCAAACCGTGTCCAACGCTGTAAGCCACTTCAAAAAGAAGCAGTATCACCAACTCTACATTCAATTACAGTGTTGCGGTTACACCGGGGGAACTTCTCAATTTAGCTGCATATCTCAGGCCAAAAGGAAGCACTGCCCAATAGAAATGTGCCTTATCTTTTCCCGTATCTGACAGTCCTGGCTTTGGCTAAATTAGAATTTCTGCTTGGTGAAATAAAACCTGGCATGATGTGCACAGAACCTCAGACAAAGCAGCACAGGCCTGTTGTTGTAAACCGACAATACAAAGTCATTGTTATGTCTGGAACGGGCTGAAACAAAACAGTAGAAAAGTCTGAAACCAGCTCATACATTTGACAATATGTAGTGAATCCTGACAGCATAAATACAGCTTGCATGTAAGTGAAAGAGAGAGAGAGAGGGAGAGAGAGAAAAAGAAAGAGGAAAGAGGTCCACAGGGCTTTTTTTAATGTTTACATTTACTTTTTGTGAGACTGTATGACCTGCAGGCACCAAAATCCTGTTCCATAACCGAGATAAACTGCATGTTAATGGTTTAATAACACCCTTAAAGAACAAGCAGCCAAGCGGGCTGCAAGAACCCCGGATCAGCAGTGCCTTTGTTTCCGCACAGGCCGAAACTTGCCTCAGATCTTGCCTGCTGCAGAAAACTCAGCTGGCATATACCTTTCACATAAAGGGGCAACGGCAGCATTCTCACTTGTGCAAAAGACAAAATGATCAGAAACCTGGCATTTCAACACGACTCTTCAGTCAGCTGGACGTTGTAGAATTCTAGATTGTACTGTGGAGCTTTTGTTGCTCCACATTTGAAGGTAAAACAGATTATCTGAACTGAGGAACATTGCATAGATAGACTATCTCCAAAGGCAAAAACCGTAACGAATTAACAAAGTTTATTATTTAAGTATTTTGAAAAGGTGCACCAGCAACAGCAAGGATGTGTGTTCAAATCCCACTACTGGCTAGGTATTTTTTGGTTATGCCCTTGGGCAAGGCACTTAACCACTCATGACCCCAAGCGGTGCTGCTCTGCTGGTGACACTGTGCTGCTGCCAGATTGGGCATAGTTCAGCGACAAATAATCAAATAATAAATTTACATTTCAGAAACAATAAAGTACATCATTTTATATATATATATATATATTCCCTTCTGATGGTGATGCTATGCATTCCTAGTCTTCAGAATACACAGAAATATCTTGTCATGGGTTCCTGGAACGCTGGAATTGACTAAGAAAGTCACGTACGAGATCTAGCAGTTCAAGCATGTGGGGCCACCAACAACACCGGGGGGGGAAAAAATGTTCAGGATTACACAAATTACGTTCTTCATAAATCACAGTGTTTCTTTAAGAACATCAAAGCAGATGTACCACATAAGGCTCTATAAGAACAATGGGTTTTCAAAGTGTACAAGAGATCTGTTCCGACTAGCTCAGGCTGAGGCCCAATGAGGTCTGCCTTTCTCAAAGAATGGTGGAGCGGAGCTCTGCTATGCATGACAATACCTCAATCGTTCAAAAGACTTCAAGTCAATACAAGTCAAGAAAAGATCAAAAGTTCCAAAGACAGACAGCCAGAAAACGTCTCACAAGGTTTGAACTTCCACATAGACCTTAGCATGCCTATGCAACTGCAGTAAAGAACTAACAGAACAATGCTGTTATGGCTTTCCAGTACCAGTGTTCACCACACATTGTAATGCAGTACATGTATAGAGGTTTTACTGTGTTAAATATCAGTCGAAGAGTCTGAAGTCTGATTCTTTAGTCCAATCCAGGGAAAAAACTATCTAGTTCTTTGCACCCTATGACATGTAGACTGTTGTCTACCTAAATGAACCAAAGTAAAAATAGAAAGCATTCTTTTAAAGGTTAAAGCTGGTCAGTACTTCAATCAATTTTATAAGCAACATTGTGATTCAGCATCAGAAACCAAGCATGTCTATTTAAGCTAGGGCTGTGTATTAAAACACATCACTGTATGAACAGGCTTGTCAATGCTTACAGTAGCATTGCGCCCTTGTGCTGCTTGTTAATGTTGGAGTGGAGCTAAAAAGGGTTTACAACACTGCCATCTAGTGGTCAGAGGGGTAAACACAACACTAATAACACTAATACAATATCACGAAACATGATATCCTGATATTTGATATTTCGATATTTTCTTACACCCTCTAATCGTAGTTGAGTAGTTCCCCCCAACCCCGGATCCCAAAGCCATGCTACCATGACTCAATGTGACATAATGGGCTGTGGCAGCGTGTGTTCCCAAGAGGTGGGTCGTGGTTTTAGAAAGGGGATGATGGTGGCGCGCACGTCTCTGTGTGTGTGTGTGTGTGTGGGAAGACGAGGGTGTGAGGCACCATACAGGGCCGCGAGTTAGCTAGCTCGTGTCCACACTTGCAGGCACTGCGGTACCAGCCGAAACACAGCTGTGTTTGGAGTCTGGCCCCTAACTCTATGACGGACGCCACAAAGGAGAACCCCAGACAACCGCAGTGATGCATCACACATTACACACGCATCAGTGTGAATAGAAGACAGACATGTGGTGATTTGATCAGGTGCTATAATGAGGATAGGGAGCTAGCTAACCTTGGGCAAATAGTTACGCTCTGATCACACATGTCCCAGTGTTATTTCTGCACACAAACCTTGATTCAGTTACACTGAACACCAGAGCCTTACACACGAGACACTCTGCAAGGTAATTATATCCTAACTTCATCCCACGTTTCTCAGTTTCTCAAAAAAAGAGGAATACCACCAAATTTTCTGCACAGTTTAATTACCCAGGTGTGAACAAAGGGATTCCAGTTGGTTTAATGTCATGAGTCAGAACTGCCTGCAGTGGTGGTGATAGGAACCAGACGTCTGAAGTGTTTAAATACAGGAAGCTATTGCATTAAAAGGTTATAAATACGTTGCCTGATGCAGGAGACGCTGTTAAACGATAGTCTTGTGATAAGGTTTTGGCCTGTGACTTCTGTTTGCAGGGTGGAGAGGTACAAGCAGGACACTGTACTGTAAAACATTCCCCAGGGCTGTGCGATATTGAGAAAAAATGATATCTGGAAATTTTTTGTAATCTTGTGCCTTACGATAATAAACAATATTTCACATTGTTTAAAAAATGTGTTTGTAAAAGTCTTATATTTTACTAACTTGTACTTCTTAAAGGATATTAATATCCATCTATCCATCATCTTAATCTTTATCTTGTTAGTCAGAGTCACGGGGGTGGGGCTGGAGCCAATCCCAGAGTCATTGGGCGAAGGCTCTTCTTTAGTGAAGTTTGCTGAGTGTGTTTAGCCAGACAGTTGGTTTAGGTCTGTCTTGGACAGCGCACTCCCGAAGCTCTTCATACTCTCTTCATACTCCTCATACTCTCTTCATACTCCTCATACTCTCTTCATACTCCTCATACTCTCTTCATACTCCTCATACTCTCTTCATACTCCTCATACTCTCTTCATACTCCTCATACTCTCTTCATACTCCTCATACTCTCTTCATACTCTCTTCATACTCCTCATACTCTCTTCATACTCCTCATACTCTCTTCATACTCTCTTCATACTCTCTTCATACTCCTCATACTCTCTTCATACTCCTCATACTCTCTTCATACTCCTCATACTCTCTTCATACTCCTCATACTCTCTTCATACTCCTCATACTCTCTTCATACTCCTTATACTCTCTTCATACTCCTCATACTCTCTTCATACTCCTCATACTCTCTTCATACTCCTCATACTCTCTTCACA
Source organism: Megaleporinus macrocephalus (assembly GCA_021613375.1). Lineage (NCBI taxonomy): Eukaryota > Metazoa > Chordata > Actinopteri > Characiformes > Anostomidae > Megaleporinus > Megaleporinus macrocephalus. The sequence continues at coordinate 13,791,157 of CM038718.1, read as the reverse complement.
CTCCTCATACTCTCTTCACACTCCTCATACTCTCTTCACACTCCTCATACTCTCTTCATACTCCTCATACTCTCTTCATACTCCTCATACTCTCTTCATACTCCTCATACTCTCTTCATACTCCCTTCATACTCTCTTCATACTCCTCATACTCTCTTCATACTCCTCATACTCTCTTCATACTCCTCATACTCTCTTCATACTCCCTTCATACTCTGTTCATACTCCCTTCATACTCTGTTCATACTCCTTATACTCTCTTCATACTCTCTTCATACTCCTCATACTCTCTTCATACTCCTTATACTCTCTTCATACTCCTCATACTCTCTTCATACTCCTCATACTCTCTTCATACTCTCTTCATACTCTCTTTATTCTCCTCATACTCTCTTCATACTGTCTTCATACTCTGTTTATACTCCTCATACTCTCTTCATACTCCTCATACTCTCTTCAAACTCCTCATACTCTATTCATACTCCTCATACTCTCTTCATACTCCTCATACTCTCTTCATACTCCCCATACTCTGTTTATACTCCTCATACTCTCTATATACTCCTCATACTCTCTTCATAATCCTCATACTCTCTTCATACTCTGTTCATACTCCACATACTCTCTTCATACTTCTCATACTCTGTTTATACTCCTCATACTCTGTTTATACTCTACATACTCTCTATATACTCCTCATACTCTGTTCATACTCCACATACTCTCTTCATACTCTGTTTATACTCCTCATACTCTCTTCATACTCCTCATACTCTGTTTATACTCCTCATACTCTCTTCATACTCCTCATACTCTCTTCATACTCTCTTCATACTCCTCATACTCTCTTCATACTCTCTTCATACTCTCTTCATACTCTCTTCATACTCTCTTCATACTCCTCATACTCTCTTCATACTCTCTTCATACTCCTCATACTCTCTTCATACTCTCTTCATACTCCTCATACTCTCTTCATACTCTCTTCATACTCTCTTCATACTCTCTTCATACTCTCTTCATACTCCTCATACTCCTCATACTCTGTGTGCTGGTTTGTTGGGAGATGATGGAACAGGTTAGTTGTTGATCTTTAACAACTGTTTTCTTACAAAGTCTGAAAACTGCATCTTCTGAGCAACGTCAGTCTTCTCAGATCTAAACCATCTCCACACGAGTGAAGATGATCCTCAACTAGGAGTTAAATCTAAGGCTGTAGACTGCAAGGCTGGCGGTGTCTGAGTTTCTTCCCCTGCTGCAGTGTGTTCACTCATTTTCAGCTTTAGGTGTGTTGTTCAGGCAGCTATGCTAGCTTTAGCCTATGCTAGCACAAAGTATGGGCACTCTCAAAGTATGAAGTAGGGAGCGAGTCGAGGCGTTGATTTTTTTCCTAGTCAGTAGTGTACTGAATAACATCAGTTCATCCATCATTAACACAGCAGTTAAGATATTATCATAGACGATATATATATCGCACTACTGAGATATAACTATTGCAACCCCTGGATCACATCGCCACCACTGTAAGAGTCAGGAAGTCTGAATGACTTTACATGCAGAAATCAGGAAGTATTTTTTCTTTTTTTTCTTTTACAGCTGAAACACAGTACTTTCATTGTAATCTTTTCATTCCAAGCTTTTGAGCTGCGATTTCAAACTTGAAAACTCGTGTAGATCTATAGATTACAAAACGCATGCACAGTCACATCCCAGGGCAAATCGGAGGCCGTTAACCTCGCTGACCTCAATCTAAACCGCGGTCACACCTCACTGCAGAGCAAACGAATGCAGAAAGCTGTCTGCTTTCCATGTGTGCCAGCATGTTTGTGTTGGGCCATGCCTCTTTAAGCCTACAGTACGCACTGCTATTCGACACTTGACTTTGACTAACATTGTACGGTTGCTCAGGGTCCCTCCTGGCCCCTCCTCCGAGTAATACTGAGGACTAGAACTGTTACAGGACAGAAGAAACCAGCCATGCAGACATCACTTTAGATTTACAAGCTATTTTGTTTTTAGGCCAGGGTTACCATAATGACTGTAGACGCTTCTAATCCTCAGCCATTCGCCTGTAATGATTCGAACCATATGAGGGTGACAGGGAGCTCACGAACCAGATATAAATGAACTTTGGTAATTTCCCAGATTCTAAATTACACTCGACGTAAGCTCATATTCAGCAAACATCACGCACAGTATGACTTCAGTGCCTTATTTAAAAATAAAAAAAAAATATATATATATATATATATATATATATCATGCAGCTAAGAGAAACGACACACACGGGTAACCTATTACACAAGATGCTGGAAATGCAGACACCTAAAAGAAGTCAAGGTGGTGGACCATAAAATAGAAAAGTGTTTGTCACAACATCCCGGCGCTAAGCTGTATATGGCCGCAGGAATCCAGGCCACGCGGGCCCCCCAGCAGCAGCAGCAGCATACCACCGGATGAAGTCAGTGAACACTTGCAGGGCTCTATCCTGGGAGAGACTGCAAACTAAAATAGCCACGGATGGTCACAATGGTGACGCCAGACACCAGCAAACAAACCACAAGCAACAGCATAGAAGCGGGAACAGACACTCTCAGCGCTTCTGAAGTGGCCCAGTCTTCCATTGGCCTTGCAAGGAGTGGACATTGTGGCTAATATAGTATATGATACATCACAATACCTGGAAGAGATCTTCACACAATCGGAACTATCCGTACCCCGGTTGAGGGCCTGTGTTCATTTTCCATCACACCTCCGTACGTATGATATGGAGATCTGAACTCAAGATCTCTTAACACTGTAAAATAGGGCGAGACCCAATTGGAAGCCCCATCTCAAGCACTTTTTAAAAGTACTCTTTACTGACAGTACCAAAAGTTTATTGTGACCTAATTTATCACCATGACAGCAGAACCGCATCGCCCAACCAGCGGCCGACAACTAATCATATCCACCCGCAAGGGCCCTCCTGCTAAAAACACTTCATAGTAGCCCAGGATGAGCAATACAGCTGAGGTTGGTTAGAGGCTCTCAAACCACTTTCACTTCTGGAGGACCGACTGCCGAATTACTGTGTGTTTCCAAAAATCACACAATTGTAAAGTGCAGTTTTCAAATTGCAGCAGCTGCATGTTTAATTATAGCCCGTGTTATCAACAACACTATCTGAACACGTTTGAAAATGGGACATTTAACCAAATAACATAGAGCGTGCAAACTGCCTGCAGGTGTGTCAGATCTTTACGAAGCAACCAAACACCCATTGGCTGCATACATGACAACACAACCACAACCCACCAGTGTTCTGGTGCTCTACATTCAGTGTTAAAGCATCAAGCTTTGCAATAGCAGTACGATACAGCCAGTACTGTTACTAATGCGAAGACAGAAATATGCCTGGTTGGGTACCTGTGTCTATTTACCATCTCACAACAGTAGCATGAAATTCGTAGGGGCTTTTGGAGGTTGTACGGTGGTCACACGGTGGTCACATGCTAAGCTAGTGTTTACTGTAAACACCAACTACAGTAGTGCAAAAAAGAAAGAAGCTTTAAATTTTGATTTACCGTCTACACAGCAATTGCTTTTACGTTAAATGTCCCAGACAGCAATTTTGGCTTGCTGGTGTTTTTCAATGGCGGCTTTCTGCCCACCAATCACAGTTCACAGTTTTCAATAGTATTTTTAAAAACATAACACGACTGGTTCCTTTTTAGACGTGAATCTACAGGTTGAGCATTTCCGGACCACAGCTTTAAACTTTGATTTCCATATTAGTCACAGATTGCAAAATTATATTTGATCGTTCCGCATCTCATAGTACAGTAAAATCTCAATTTATTGATTTATTACTAGGCGGCACAGTTCAATAATTCAACTATGAATACATACATGAGAGTTATTCTTGGATTGATCTAAAAATCTAAGTTAATCTCAATGTCATCTAAATTCATAAAGCTGTCACAATCATAAAATTTTAGCTGTTGATTATTTGGCATATAAATAAGTGCAAGTAACAAATTCATTGTCTTTTCTTGTTTATTGCTTGCAAATATTAAACCATAAGCCTATAACGTATATCTTGTTTAGCCAGCTTGCTAGTTATGTTTAATTAGTAGCTAACACAGTTCTTCATGAAATTGAGAATATATATAAATCGTCGCTGTCCAATAAAAAACATGTATCCTCATTTTTGTTGATTTTGAGTTTTCTACATCATTCAAACACGCCATGATCGTTTACATTGTGTAAAATTTCATATTTTAATGGACCAATAGAAATGCTCCAAAATAGCTTGGATCCATTATGGTTCCATTGACATCTAGAACACTACCTGTCAATATTTTTTTAAAAACCTTTGACAGGTAGTATTTGTGTGTGTATATGTATAAAGATATATACATACACATATATATTTTTTTTCCAAACATTTATTCTACCCAAGTCCTACGATGTCTTATTGTCTGCTTTCTCACATTTATCTGCCTCCACACACCACATTTACTTTTCCTCTCTACGCCCACAAAATCTAACCACTGTGGAAGACGCCTGCAGTCAGCTTAAACTATTGCAATTCACTCAAATAACTTAGACTAGCGATAAATGCGACAGGCTGATAAATGCATATGGTTCAAACTGTCGGCTCTCCATTCAGAGATGTTAGACCTACATACACACTTAAACGTGACCGTTTTTTAAGCATTCACTTGTTGAACTTTCTTTGTTAACAGCTCAGCAAGTGAAAGCATTCACACGCAGACATCTAAAACCATCAGTGCTTTTCGGCAGCAGATGACAAAGAGCGCGGCGGCAATTATCAGGACCCTGATTGTTAACAGAGAACAGTTGCCACTTGATTGTGCCAGTAAACTAAACGGTAATAAAGTGCTTTTATTGGTGTTTTGTTGGGGCTGATTGATGCTCTTTGACCTGAAATTCCAACTGGACTCCAGCGCCGCCAGTAGCAACCAGCACCCCAGAGCTCAATTGAATCAAATGAGCTGTCTGCTAAGTAGCATAGCAGTCTTGTAATGTGGAAAACAGATGCCCCCACCCCGGTTCCGGATAATCCAATTACAGTGCCATTGTGTCAGCCCTGGTGGTCTCTGAAACAATAGTTAAAGTGAGGAAGTTGTCTCATCTAACCCCAGCAAAAAGACAGTGAGGTCAGCGCTATATTCCAGACATCTGGAGGCTACTGACTTCGTTTAGTGATATTATAACGATAAGAACAGACATACATGTGCAATCACTGAAACTGCCCAGTTGACGGAGGAAATTAAAGCACTGAGACCTTCCGTTAGCGTAGGATTAAGGAGGAGATGAAACATATATATTACACATCTGCTCAGATTCAAGTAGAAATACTATTACTATAACAGGTGTACGAGATTAAGGCTTAATATTATACATAATAGCAAAATAAAAATTAAACTTAAAATTGCTTACTGCGTCTAGACTAATTCACATCCCAAACCACTTTCCACTTTTATTGAACAGGTTTGACGGCCGACTAATCAATTCACATTCTTGGACGTTAAAGAACATCAAAACGTGATTAGCTTTGATTTCATAGCAGCAGTTGTTATCAGAGAGATAATAGAATCAAGTGAAGGCCTAATGCCTCTTTCAATGTCTAGGGCTTAATTAGACTGGAGCATAGCCAGTGACGGGGCAACTTGAGATGAGCCTCACATGTGCAGGTCATCAGCTTCGGTGACGAATGGTTTCCCGTTTAACGTCTTCACCTCAATATCAGCAATCACAGAAACATGGGAACCAAATCTTCATGTTTTATGATAATAATAATAATTATTATTATTGTTACAACAAATTCTGTCGGCTAAGACGCTGTGTATGTGTGTCCACACACAAAGGAACTAATGTGATGGAAGCTATTTGACTATGCAAAAGCAACTAAAGTGACAGAAATCAGTATGGTGTGCATCAAGGGGCGGTTTTAGGCCCCCTTTAGTTTCTGTTAAACACTGGAAGCTGCCTGAACTCTTACCATCTACCCCTCCAGGTGTTCCCTCTCAAGACTCAGCTCTGGGAAACCATAGTTGATCGAGTTTTACAGGCATGTGAGAGACCTGCCTATGAATAGCTTGTTTCCATGGATAAAATTAGACCAGGATGAGAACACTCCGATGAAATGGAGATTCTTTTTTTTTTATTTTCTGAGCAAAGACTGCAGACTGAAGTCCAGATTATGAGCTTCTAATCATCCTCAGCACCTCACTATCAAATCTGTGCAAACGCTGGGCAGAGGAATTGACCACAGGGCAGGTCAGAGCTCAACCACAGCACCCCCCACCCTCCACAACCACCACTACCACTACCAAGGAAAGTTTCCAAGGGGAAAGTAGTAGTAGTAGCAGTAGCAGAGGCAGCAGCTGCAACTGCTCAAGGAGAAGAACTGCCCACAGGTTTGGGCAAAGCTACGTTTGAGTGGGTTTTTGTTTTTTTTATGCCATGCAATGCCCACCCATGTCAATGAGGCCAGTCAAAAGTGGCCTGGAGAACGCAGGAGAGAAGTAAAGAGGGGGCTTGCTTGCCTACTTACATGAACGAGATAGGAGGTCACTATCAAAGAGAGGAGAAGTCCGGAGACTTTCTGGCCACCTATCCTCGACCTCATGTTTCCTGGCCACCCAGCACGGCTCCTGCAGAGCGAGGTCGCCCTCACTTTAGAGTAAAGCAAACAAGAAAACAAAAACAAAAAAAACAAGGACTACTTAGTAGAAGTTTGCAGAGTTCGTGTCCCCGTCCCACGCGCGGTGGGACCTCATTCACCGGAACGGAGTATCCGTAGGTGCGTCTCGCGGACGCGCTGCGGGAGAAGCTGAGGAAAGAAACGAGGGTCCGGGCTCGGCGTATCCGCTCAGCTCGTTTCTGCCCCGACTCCTCTCTGAGCTCTGAGAAGTTGAGCAGGACTGGGTGGCCGGGTGCTTGCAGCTTGCTGCTCCTGCTCCCGCTGCTGCTGGGATGGGATGGGACTTGGGACTCCCCCCACCTCCTGCCCCCTCTCTGGCTGGAGGAAAAGACGGAGTGGAGTTCAGGGGTGGATCACGTTGAATGATTGGGAAGCATTGCTGCTCTCTGAATGAAACCTTCTATACACACTAACAAGTCAAGTCAAGTTTATTTGTGTAGCGCTTTTTACCACCATGTTGTCTCAAATCAGCTTTACAGAGTTTTGAAAACAGACAGTTACAACATATATCCTCCAGTGAGCAAGACAGAGGCAACAGTGGCAAGGAAAATCTCCCTCAACTGGAGGAAGAAACCTTGGGAGGAACCAAGACTCTCAAGAGGAGACCCATCCTCCTCTAGTTAAACAGTATTTACAGTTTAATAAACTAAACACTAAAGAAAAGAGTCTCTGTTTGAAATCTGGATAGCAAAGCTTTAGAAGCTGCACAGATAGAGGCAGCCTACGACTGAGGCAGTCTATGACTGAGGCTTTATATAAAGTAGGCGTGAGCTGAAACAGTCCCATCCTATCTCGATGCTGGTACACCTGGATGGCACAGATATGTAATTGAGGGTGTAGCAGTTGACACAGATGGACAGGAGAGCTGGTTGGTGATGGGTGTGGAGGAGGCCCTGATGATCAGTCCTTCAACAGCGTTCAACAGACAGGTGGACAGTCATTATCTCAGGAAGAGTAAAGAGAGAAAGTTAGTTCGGCTCAGGAGTACGACTGTAGAGAATATGAATATTCAGAATTTTGAATATTGGTGGGAAGAGTTCTGTGGCTTAGGAACATTATGTGGACTTTTCTTAGAAACACTTAAGAAGATATTGGTGAATGAGGCCCAGTGATGATATAAAGAACTGGAGATTTGCATGCCATTATCACCACGTGGACATCCTTTAGGCCAGAACGCCCTTATTTATAAAGTGTCCTACATGACCTGATGCAGCCTATAGTGGACCAGAGCTTTGGAGGCAGCCTGAATCCAATGCATAGATATAGAACGCTAAGACGACTATGTAAATCCACCATTGTTTTTATTTTTATACTGTGCATGAAGTACACTAGTAAGCAAGAGTTTAACCATCCTATTAACAAAAAGTGATAGTCATAATGTTATGGGTCAAATTGGCCCACACTGTTTAAACACACTCAAAAACCAGCAAAGGCTCAAGTCAAAACAATAAAACTTAATTCTAAATTCTCTCAAGATTCAGAAAGATGAAATGGAAGAACATACGCAGTATGTATTTCATTTTTACAGCTTTTAAATAAACTTTTTCCTCAGTGGGGGTAACCAGTATTTCAGACAACTCAAATTTGAAACGGGTCATAACGTAACAAGAGGGTTAATAAAGTGTCTCTTTTTACCTACTCGTCATGATTTCTCAATCCAGCCCACAGGGGAACAGCAGGCCCACGATTGTAGGACGAACGACAGGCCTGCCCTTGTGTGGCTTTGCAAGCATAATGAACGGCTCTGAATAAATCCCAGAACAAAGGATGTCAGAATAGTTATTTACACGGATCAGCCATACCATTAAAACCACCTCCTGTTTCTACAATATCTGTCCATTCCAGCAGCTCCACCTACCATATAGGAACCACTGGCGTAGGAACCGGGGGGAGGGAGGGGGGGGAGTTGTGTTCCACCCAATATCAAAAACTCTGAAACGTAAAGTTACAGTACTCTCTGGCCTCGTCCCAAACTACAGACTGCTAACATATTAAATACATAAAAAATAAAATATAATCAATAAAATAAATAAACAAACAATGAAAGAAAAGGACTCTATCGTCAGTAGTGCAGTATGTGATGTTCCAGAGTGTGATGTTTGGGACACAGCCTTACTGTTATTAAACATTAATGTTTAATAAACAGACATACAGATAATGTTGTATTTTGTTTATTTATTTGTAATTTACTGTAATTCCACAAATGTTGTTCTACGTCACTATACATACAGTGATTTACTACCTTACCTACAGTGGAATCAGCTTATAGGTGATAATTTAGGAGATAGGGTGGGCTTTGATTCATATTAGCAAATGATTCATATTAGTTCCTTGATAGGAACATTGTATTTCTAAAACTACAGACTACAGTCCATCTGTTTCTCTGTATACTTTATTGTCCCACCTTTACTCTGTTCCTCAGTGGTCAGGACACCAATTGGACCATCTCTGTAGGAATGATTTGGGTGGTGGATCAATGTCAGGTGGTGACGTGCTAGCGAGTGATCCACTTGTGCTAGTACAACACACAGCAACCCACCAGCACTGTGTCAGTGTCAGTGCAGTGCTGAGAATGATCCACCACCCAAACAATACCTGGACTATTGTGGTCCTGGGGGTCCTAACCAATAAGGAACTGAGTGAAAGGCGGAAAACCAAGTATACAGAGAATTATATGGACTACAGTCTGTAATTGTTGAACTACAGAGTGCACCTGTATTGTAAATACATTGTAAATTGTAAATATTGTATTGTAAATAGCTGATCAAATAACCAGACATTATAGACACAAGGTGGATGTACAGTTATGGCTGGTCTGTGTATGTTTGCTACTATTTTGCCACCATGGTTTATGGAAGTTGGTCATTAATGTATGTTAAACTATTATTAATAGCCATTGAAAACTACTGGGAGCCTATAGAACCGACAGTCAGCCACTAGGCTTTCCCAAGTGGGCTCATGAGCTTTTTTACCAGCCTGTCGTAATAGCACCCCCTTATGGCACTTACAGCCACTAGGAACAGTAACAGCAAGACGGCCTACACACAAGCATGCAACGCAGCTACAGCTGAATATTCTACACACAATATAGAAAATTACATGTGACATGCGTGAAACATTTCTATGAACATCAAAACAGCACAGACATACACTGCAGTACCGCTAAACACGCAATTTACTCCACATTTATTTCCACATGGCGTGTCCTAGCACCAGCTAATCACTTCATAAACTACTGCTCGCTGAGAGGGGCCGCTCCGCTAAAGGCCATAGCTGACATTTCCCCTCTGTTCAGCATATCAGAGCTTTTACAATATCAAAGCAGAGCGTCTGCACAGGATCTGTTTACAGTTCCTATCATATCCATAATTGGGACAGTCTATGAAGCTGCCTTGCAGGAGCTCTAAGAGCAGATGCTTTCAATTTAGCCCTCAGCTGCTCAGCTGGATCTCTTTGAGAGGCTCCAATACAAGAAAGGGAAAAGCCAGCAGAGGGGCTGTTGTTTTTGGGAGTGTTTTGCTCAGTGCGGATTTGTGCATGTTCATTTTCACCGCAGACATACCCAAACAAAGTGAGGGCCGGGGGACATCATTAGATATTTCTGTCACCCCATGATAGATTAAACAAATATGTGTAGTATATATAATACTATATAATATATAAGATAAGATATATAATCTTTTTTTTTATTATTTTACAACTGTAGTTCAGTTCTATGCAAAATACAGTTGTATGCAAACACTGGAGACCTCAAGGTCAAATTAATTTTTTTGTTAATTTTCTTAACTCATCCTCTACATATCCATCTTTAATTACATTCTGAATAGAGAAAGTTCACAATTATTATTATTATTATTGTTGTTGTTGTTGTTGTTGTTTCTGGTGGTGGTGGTGGTGGTGGTATTATTTTTGTGGTGGTTCTGTTATCCCAATATATTCTTTCCCTTGTTTATTGGTGTAATAATTGTGCAACAGTGAAATAATTAGCTTGAATTGACCAAATAAAAATAAATAAATAAATGAATAAATTGAGGGTAACATAACATCATCATCAGCAACAACAATTATACTATGCTAAAATAGCATAATAATAATAATAATAATAATAATAATAATAATAATAATAATAATAATAATATATAGAATTTTTAAAGTAGGAAAACAACAGTAACAACAATAACAACTAAAGAAACGTAACTTGTCCAGGGTGTGTCCTGCTTTCGTCCCACTGAGCATCATGATATTCTCCAGCACCACCCGCAACCCATGAGGATAAGCAGTTAGAAGATAGTTGAATGAACAACAGATGACAAATTATATATAAGTATGAATATAAAAATTAAATAGAGTTATTATTATTATTGTTACTTTCTGCTTTTTTTTTTTACAATACTATAGTTTGCTTTTGCCTAAGATTCTAATTTCTGAAAACTCTGTATACACTGGCCACAGTGAGTCAGAACTGAACTGTATCTTTAATTTCATTATTATATGCTAATGTAAGTAGTAAGCGCGCTGAAATGATGTGCTTCTTTATGTTTATCAGTTCACAGCAATGAACAGTCAGTCTAAGCTCTTTTAGTTGGTCATAATATAAAAGACATCATTCGACACATGAATGTTGTTCGTCTGTGTACTATTAGATCTCTTGGTAACCTGTTTTCCTTGGAGTTTCAGGTACATATGAGACAGTAAATACTAATGAGAGAGGAGGATCTACATTCATACTTCATCCATTTTTGGTCTAAATCATTGTAGTCAGTAAAAAGTAACATGCATGCACTCCAACATCTAACTAGCACTATCTGATGTATGTGAATAGAAGGATTTGCTAGAGATGGGCTAGATCTAACTACAAATAGACTGGGGGGTCTATTTCTACAAACCGGGATTCCTCAGTTAGCCAAATAAGTTGAGCCTGTCCAGTAGGAAGAGAGCTGAGGGACATTACTATCTGAGAGTCCTTATCATTTAGGCCTGCTGAGTAAGATATCTGGCTTACTGAGAATTCCTGCTTTGTGGAAGAAGGCTGGTGAGGTTCAGATCTGCTGTGTGAGCATTTATACAAGTGTAAAACTATCACAGATGGTTTCCTGATGCAAGGTTGTAGGTGTAGGTTGTTTAATTCCGTTTTTTATGTGACTTTTTCTTCAAACTTTAAGCTACTTCGTTTTTTTAAACCCTGCAAGGTCTTGGCTTATGTGATAATAGTGGCCTCTGGTGGAGAAGTATGTTATTGCAGTCACCATTGTCGAGGCACTACTAGAACAAGGGTGGGGAATTCCAGTATTAAAAGGACTCAGACTCAGTTTTAAATAAGTTTCACATATAAAGACCGCCTTCCACATATGATATACATTTCTTTAGTATTCAGTGTCCACTCCATACCTTTATTACAGGCTCTGTTCTGTAATAAAGGTATAGAGACTTGTTGAAGCAACAGTGCAGCTCACTTATCCTCGCTTCACCAAAGGCCTGTAGTCAATACTGCTGGGTAGCCAAGTTACTTCCTTTCAAGGGTCCTTGCTTCTGACTGCCAGACGCTGTGCTTGCTACCAGCGTACTATATTGCTTCGCCCTGCACCTTTGAGTTTGTTGAAGTGGCTCTCCAGTCCATCAGGGGAATGCTGCCCCACTTCTGACACCAATTGTGGTATCTTTGTAAAAAAAAAACAACAACAGAGGAATACAAGAAAGCCGGAGGCCTGCTCAAATGGCAGGCAGGTCACCTCTACTCATACATCTGTACTCTATGACAGACATTTACACCCACCTTTTTTTTTTTTTTTTTTTGGGGCCCGCCACCAAAAAGCAGCTCCGGAGGACTATTAATTCTTTATTATTTGTTTCACAACAACAATCATTGTACTGCAACATTCTAATTTTTTTCTTCTTTTTTATGCAGATAGGGTTGGGGGGTTCCGAATTGGAGAGAATGAAATGCAGGAGGAGGTGCAAGGGCAGTAAATAAAGTTGAATAAATAAAAAATTCTAAAACATACAAACAAACAAATAACTAAACAAACAAAAAAAAACACCCACTTGAACTAACCCAAAGGTCAACATATTGCAGCCTATGTAACACATCACGTCTCCAGCCAAACCGCAACAACATTAACAGCAACAAATAATAATATTCTTTCTCACCATGAGCATTGGTGCAATGCTCATGGGAGCCTAGGTGGTCACTTTGCATGGCCATGCTTCCCACGCTCCCACACCCACTGTAAACACTGATAAGTTGAGTCTACTCAAAATATTAGAGGTAACTCATTGCCTCAAATTAAATACGTTTTGAAACTTATTTTTTTAAGTTCACCAAAATCATACCTGGATTTAAATGCACTTAAACGTTACAAATAAATACAAACTTTACTGTTGCAGAAACTTTTAAGCTCCTGTAACTACAGTAGTCTTTTTTATTTACACAAGAGACATAACTATAATGATCACAACCTGAGATCTAAAAGCAAACTCTTTCATGAGAAGTCTTCAGAACTACATACCCCAACATCAATGTTGGGGTAGATGTTGGAAGTAGCAGTAGTTTAAGTCTTAAGACAACCACACTGACTACTTACCAGAGACATTAAACATGTTTATGGTTATGAAACATATAACAAAAAAGCATGGTATTATATGCTACCCAGATATAATATATGAATATATGTTGTAATGAGAGCTACAAAAACAGAAATAAACATAATTTTCTAACTAAGCTAGGAATTCTGGATAGCTCCGCCCCCTGTATTCTCGTCTCCACAAGTTTGCTCTACTCACTAAAATAAGTGCACTTAAATTTTCTGTAGAAACCATAGAAACAACCTTCCTGCATCAAGTGATCGTCAACTATAAGTAATTGTAATTTCATCATTTAAGTACAAATAATATCAGGGCTTTAGTGCAGCACTGCCAGCACCACAATTTTATATCATCTTATACTGTTCATGTTTTGTCAACTCCTGGAACTGCCCTCCCCTTACTTATAACGTAGCTGCGGTAGCCAATGAAATGCAACTTTTTAAGCAACTGTCACTGGCTCGCATTCATAACCGTCCCTTGTATGATGGAAGGTTAAGCTGCAGTGACCACAGTAGGCTGCTACATTAGGTTGACAGTCAGGCTCAAAGAAAGTGCTATTACTGCTCTAAGTGCTTCACCACTCACTGTTTTATTGGCCCTGAGCAATAAAATGCTCACATGAGCCCAGACACTTTAACTGAAGAGAGGAAGCAAGGCCCGCACGGGGCCACAGGACAAGCGCGAAAAGCTTGTTCTGCCAAGTTCATTTAAAAGGAACAAGGACGAGCCAGCAGCCTCTGGGAAGGGCTTCACAACACAGTAAAACACACTGCAATCATGACGACTGCAACTGGCCCGTCATCTCGTTATTCCGGTCTCCAACAAGTCAAACCTTGCATGTTGACAGTGAAAACAAAGCACGTCAACGCCTCTGCTTTGTAAATGGCCACATTTACTAGAACAGAAGCAAACATACAATTCGGATGAAGACATTTCACAGTGTTCAGCAGCGTTAAACCAACGCTATATCCATGATCAGCACTGTAATTGCACATCTTAGTCTTCTGTAATACCCTGTTCAGTAGTAAGTGGTTGTAATATTTGGGGTTTAGCATTCTATATGCAAAGTAGTTCAATGGAACCTGGAACCTGGAATATATATATATATATATATATATATATATATATATATATATATATATATATATATATATATATATATATGGAAATAATTGTGGTTCCATTGACCTACATTGAAAGTACAGGCTGTTTATTTTGGAGATTCCTATTTTTTATATATATATATATATATATATATATTTTTTTTTTTTTTTTTTTTTTTTTTTTTTTAAAGACAGTACACCTGTCTTAAGCCACGCCCACTTCCATGCATTCTGTCCTGCCACGCCTTAACCAATAGGAACGCGGTATGCTAATTATGCAGGACAGGTGCGCAGCAGCATACAGGGAAGCGTGAGAGTTTTCTGTAGACGTTAGTGTTCACGAAAAGGACAGCAAGCCAGAGAAAAAGACTTAAGCGAGATATACCTGGACTTTCGGAGTTTATCTTTATAGCAAGCCGCGGTGGCATTTATTAGCTTTAATAGGTCCGTTTAGCAATAATGCGAGTATTACACTCATCAGTTACGGACTAATAGGCTGGTAAACAGGCTACTACCCTGAAGCTGACTGTTGAGCAAAATATGGCACACGTGAAGACAGAAAGGAAACAAACCCCAGTGAAGCACTGAAGCCCACTACACCCAGACCCCTTAGACCAGTCAGGAGATGGAGATAGACTCGGTCCGAGTGGAGTCCAGTGTCTGGGTCGGTAATAAGCGCTACCGAGCGCTGCTCAGCGGATGGTACTTCACCTGGACCGAGCTGGACAAGAAGAACCGAGAAAAGAAAGTCGGTAAGTGAAAACCTCGGACTTATAAAGGCTTAATATAAACTGGAGGGAGTATATCTGTGAGAGGAGTGAAGTGATAATCTGTTATCTATTAGTTGGACCCGATATTAAGTGTAAACATGAAGAAAGACGTGGCTGAAGTTAGCTTCTTATTCAAATTCTTCGTTCCACCTTAAATGGGGCTGCAGCCAAGAATGGGGCTGCAGCAACATTTAAGGTGGAACGAAGAATTCAAATTCATAAAGCAAAACTAACCGCGAGTTTTTAGTTACTGTTTGAGTTACGTGGGTGACAGCACCTGCACTGCTTTTGAGCTCAAATGTGAACTAAAAATGGAGTTTATAATTTTATTTTCGACTAAAATAAGGCCCAAAACACCGACAGAGCGAGAGAACAGAACCAAACACCTCACTACTGTTGCTATGAGTCCCGCTTTAAACACAAATCTTCTACTTTTGTGCTTTTACGTGTTTGTACTTGTCTGAAGGTCGTTTTACTAGTACTTGAGTCATTATTTCACTGAAATAACAATATTTTTACCTGAGAAAAAAAAATGTAAACCCACCTCTGGCCTCACCTCAGCTAGCACGAGCACTGAACGTCCTCAAGCCTAGTCAAAGAGGGGTTTATATGATACACAAAATCAGAATTACACACAAGTATGAGATATTTATGAGTATTTTTGTTAAACCTGTGGTGTCTAAAAGACGAAATAGATACCAGGAATCAGTGCTCCTAAAAAAAGTGGTCTTCTAAATGAATACATAGCTGACTCACTTCAAAATGCCAAAAATCATAGTTGACCTTTCTATTGGACCAAGCATTGTCTCATTTATACACAATACCATTGGCAACATGTACATAAATGTACAAAAAAAAATGTCATTGTTTTATGAGTTTTGTGATGAAGATTTGGCTTAATGTATTTTAATCTATTCATCTACCCTTATTCATGGCGGAGAGGTACATGCACGGTGTTCTATGGCAAAATAGTCCCCCACACATAAAACATTTACATTCCAGATTCATCACTATGCATATAAAACTCAAAAGGCGTGTGTCGCTGGTGGTTTTGCAGAGTAAATAAACTAATCGGCTGGCTGTTCATGTTGTTGACGTTGTGAGCCCTGGTTCCCATCACCACCACTTTAAAGAGATCCGAGTCTGAGTTTCTCTACAAACTAATTAACTAAAATAGTAGAGTGTATGTACTTTCTGTGGATGTAGCTGGAGAGATGTTTTCTTTCTGCAGAATATTTTCGGGACACCACTTGCCATGCTATAAAACTATGAGAGAGAGTTGGAAGAGGGGGTTGCCCGTGCCCAAGGACAGGTTACATGGATTGCCGACAAATGCTAAACCCAGATACTTGCAAATAAAGATGAGAAGTTTTCAGATGTTTGTTTGTTCAGAATAGATAATTTTCTTTTAAAGCTTTCTTGGTTTGTGGTTATGCTGAGAATGCATTGTGGTAATGGATTCCTGAGTTAATGAGCAACAGGTGTATCACTTAAGTCTATTGAGTGTTCCCGTGTCAAGTGTCTCTGTGCGGTGTAGTTTCAGTGCCGATTGGCGAGGTTGTGGCGGTAGCGGAGGGCCGGGTGGAGATCCAACCACAAAAGAAAGTAGAAGACGTTGACCGGGACTTCACATGTAAGTGGCTTCGGATGCTGACAGTACACTAGTGTTTTCCTCACTGATCCACAAGCCTGACCCAACTAATTAAGAAGGAAAGATTTCCAGGAAAAAAAGCACTAAAATGTGCAAAGTACTATTACTAATAATAAGTAACAATAATTACCATTACTAATAATGGCTATCAATAATTACCATTACTAATAATGACTATCAATAATTACCATTACTAATAATGACTACCATAAATTACCATTACTAATAATGACAACCAATAATTATCATTACTAAGAATGACTACCAATAGCTACCATTACTAATGATAGCTACCAAATAACTACCATTACTAATAATAGCTACCAATAGCTACCATTACTAATAATAGCTACCGAATAACTACCATTACTAATAATAGCTACAGAAAATGATAATGTAAAAGTTTTACACTGTAATTCATATGTGCAATGCAGTGAGCACAACACTCTGAAGATGGTTAATGGATTGCTTTTCCTGGGCAAAGCAAGAAATAATGATTGAATGTCACATTAGAAGTGCTTTTAGTGGTATAGCCGTCAATATTACCTGAGAACAGGTCTGTTCACATTATTGCAGCTTCTTCTCAAGAACAATATTACTCTTTTTTTTTTTTTTTGGTCATCAGTATTAAAAATCTTACTGAATGGTTTCAAGAACCTCCCTAGAAACCTTCAAGAAGGCATCATTTTCATAAGATAATCCTTTATTAGTCCCACAGTGGGCAAATTCACAGAGTTATAGCAGTAGATAAACTGCTATAAAAATAGATAAACAAACATTACAGTATATACAATATACATAATAAAAAGTCAAGAATTCTTAATATTGTATTTACATATAATTGCATGTTGCTTCTTAATTGCACAGGGGTAATGAAAAATAATGTACATTATGTTACACTGAAAAAAAACTAGTTTCTGTAAGTGTGTATGTGTGTGTATATGAGGTCAGCTGGGAAAAATAAGCTCTTTGGTCATTTCAATTTTCTTGGATCCCAGTATTTGTCATGTTTGTGAGAATAAGACTGTCAGATTGCTCAGACCTGTAATGTGTGGCTTCATTGTTTATGACTGTGTATTCCAAAATATTGACAAAATAATAATTTTCAACATATTGCTGTTTGGTATTATGACCTGTGGCATTATCCGCTGTGCTATATATTTTAATGAGTTTGAGAAGACCACTGTTGTAATTATTGGCAATAATCATTGACTAATCTGCCATTAGGCAACATAACTGTCATGTCTGTTTACATTACTCTATGTCCTTCTGCTGCAGTGTTCTATGTGAAGCGCAGTAGCAGCGGTGCCGGGAAGGGGGTGTTATGGAGTCTGGGCAGGATCCAGTTCTGCTGTCCCAGCCGTGACCTCAGGGACCAGTGGGTATCCCAACTCCAAACTGCTCTTAAAACCCACTGTGAGTCAAGTCGCACAAAAACCAATGCATCCAGTAGCTGCTTATGTTATATTAGAATATATTGAAACCCTATTAAGAAATGTGTCTGCAAACATTGGCCTGTGTTATTTTTGGGCAAATCTTTGATGTAGGGGTGGCAAAATTAATAGTAAAATACTAAAAGTCAATGATTTTATTAAACATTTCACATATGCGCTGCCTTAAAATCAGTTCACTAATGATATCCACAGTATGCTCAGATAAAAAGAACCTATCAGGATATTAAATATCATTCTCATTTTGCCCCCCTTAGCTTGATATAACCAAAGAAAGTCTTCTGGATCATCCATGGCTGAAAATAATAGAATAAAATGAAATGAATGTTGAAAAATTGCACTGTAAGCATTAAGAGGACCTATATTACGTTAATGAAACAATATATTGTGCAGCCTTATTACAATGTTCATACATATTTTTTTAATCTAATCTAAAGACACCTCTGCAACCTTGTGTCTCCGTTTATCTCCCCTCCACCAGGCTCCTCTCGCCCTCACAGGCTGTTGGTGTTCATTAACCCCTATGGTGGAAAGAAGAGAGGCAAACAGATCTATCACTCTTTAGTGGCTCCTCTATTTGAGCTGGCTGGCATCAGCTCTCATGTTGTGGGTAAGCCACTGACACGCCGTATATACAACACGCCGCTCCGGTATCTCTGATGTTATCGAGTGTCCCCATGCATGGCTCTCAAGTGACAGGCCGTGGGTCTTTATCGAGAAAAGGAAAGATAGCCAGATAAAAAGGGAAAGGAGGAGAAAGCCAAATCAATTATTAAGCGGACAGAGTAACAGTAGAGTATATCGTTGGTGTCCTGGGGAAACCTCTTGTGTCTGAGATGGTAGCTTCAATGGATAAAGAATAGACGTTACTTTAAGCAGATTTCTTCGGTCCATTCATCACGAAGTGTTCATTGTTCAATGTCAGCTGGCAAGGTTTTCTTATGACCGTGTTAATATGCTTGATTTGAAAATCTTCTCCAATTGCAATCATATCATAGCTGATGGTCTTCCTATAAGCCAGTGGTTCACATTTTTTTTTTTTTTTTTTGGTAGTAGGTTTTTAGACACTAGATGAAGACTTGAAAACAGTATTTGTAGTAACACCTTGGTTTATATTGGTGACAGAATGAGGCCACGGGGCCTTTATCAAGACACGGACAAAGAAGGCCAGCTCAATCATTAAGCTTGAGGAGTGACAGTATAAACCCTATACAAGATCACAGGCTTTTAGTATGTACACAGAGTAAAGCACGTGGGCTCTGCTTTAAAGATTCGCTACAGAATTATTTTTTTTTTTTTTGTCACTTTAGTTACAGAACGTGCAAATCAGGCGAGAGACCACATCCTGAAGAAAGACCTCACAGGCTTCGATGGGTAAGTGACATCACCTCGCCCCACATCACCTGAAAAGGGAGCTTTATCGGTGCCCATTGTTCATGGTAAAGCCTTTCGGAAGCAAGTAGCTGGTAACTCGAGGGTCCCGTGTGTCGTTATGTGGCGATTAAACCCTCTTAACAGAACCTGTAGTTCAGCTTCGCCTGTAATCCCGCGGCTTACGTGCTTCGTGTGCTTTACAGTATGTTCAGACGGGCTTTCTTTCTTTTCCCCGCACGTTTCAGCGTGGTTTGTGTGGGCGGAGATGGAATGTTCAGCGAGCTGCTGCACGGCGTGGTTGGCCGAACGCAGCAGGAGGCGGGCGTTTCGGAACATGACCCCACTGTGATGCTGCAGCCATGTGACCTTCACATCGGCATCATTCCAGCAGGTTTTTCAAAGTTTGCTGACTAGTAATTTTGGACAAATAAGGAAGTGATAATGAGTGTGATTAAGTGTGTTGGGTTTGGTTGGGCGTTTACTGTGTGGCATGGACATTAAAAATGAAAGAGTAGCTGATGGTTTAAAATGTGTATTCTCTCCTGCAGGCTCCACAGACTGTGTATGTTTCGCCACAGTGGGTGTGAATGACCCTGTTACATCAGCACTGCACATTATCATTGGTAACAGTTTCTTTATTTTTATTTTTTTAAGCACACTCAGATTTTGAGAATCTTTCTGTATGAATCACATCGTATTTATAAGTAGTAGGAACAATATATAGTATTTTTAAATCTGGGATAGCATTACACTTTCACTAAATACCAATATTCCCTCATAGAGGGCTGTGGATCCTACCATGAAACATCTCCAGTGAATTTTGGCCTTATGTTTCCACTTAAATACCAATGTACCCTGAGTGAGCTGCGTGAAGTCTCGTCAGGGAAATGTTTACATGGAAATTGAGAGTTTAAGTTTTAGTAGTATTAAATGAAGTCCACCCTTCATTTCTTTAATTTGTAGTCTATTGTTTAAGGTACAATACGTACAAGCTATTCATTTTAAGTGATATTTTAGAGAATTATAAAACAGCTTGGAGTTGAACAACATAGTAGAAGATTTAAAGAAATTGAGATTCCTTAAAGTTGCAACTAAGGTGCAGGAGCTGAGAGACTACCAGAACATCACTGAATGTTTTGGGTTTGCTTAGATAATGAGAAGCAAAATAGACACAACCAGCTTCTAAGACTGAACTTTTTCAGGTATAAAAACATAAGCCTGCAGATTTCTTTAGAAAAACTGAAGGCAAGTCTCCTGCTTCTTGTTTTATTGAAAACAAAATTAATATATTGCCTGGAAATGAAGTAAAAGGTGGTCCGTGACTTTTACAGAGTGTGTTAAAGTTCCTCAAGCATTTCACTGAGATTTGAGATGTATATTGAAGATGTTTTAAGCAGAAATCTTTGGTATTCAGGACCAATATTTAGATAAAACAAATCTAATGTACATTATTAGCTTCTAGTTTCCTTCAGTTACATGACAGGCAGGTTAGACTCATAGCTACAATGTAAAATTAGATAAGCCATGTTTAAATATTAAACATGTCTCGGTGGACTGACTATGTTTGGATTATGAGGATAAAACATACAACATTAACTATCATGTCGATTTAAAAACCAAAAATTGTCAGTTTTATTACTACTGACTCTCTTGTTCTCTCTCTCTTGCTCTCTCTAGGAGACTCCCAGCCTCTGGATGTGTGCTCTGTCCATCATGGGTCCGCTCTGGTGCGTTATTCTGTTTCATTGGTGGGTTATGGCTTTTATGGTGACGTGCTAGCTGAAAGTGAGAGGCACCGCTGGATGGGACCTCTCAGATATGATTACTCAGGTAAAGCATTATGACGATGAGGCTTACCTGGTTCCTTTTACCTGTTTGCATTGTGCAGTCGAGTGTTTCTCAATGAAACTGCTCTTTTAATGACGCATACCGTATACACTTCATTCTCTTTCTCTTCAGTACACCAGTGCTTATATTTCTACTGTTGATTTTCCCTAAATAGGTAAGGTCTAGTCTAGGGGTGTGCCATATCGTATTGTACACAATAATATCGTCAACATTTTTGAATATCGTGAACGATATTATACCCTGAAATATCATGCCATATCACCCATCCCTAATTATTACATCAGGTACTACTTTTACTGTTTTTAGCAAAAGAAAATTTCACACTTTTCTCATTTCCCATTATATATCTACTAGAGACAGATTTTATCTGTCCAGTATCATTCACTTTACTTCAGTCCTGGATATATGGAGATATTTGGAGTGTATTGTTTAGTATTGTGACATTCTGGATCATTGACTTCTGTTACAATCTGATAAAAATTCTTGTATTTTGAATTTTGTTGCATTAGTGTATTCTTGAATTATTATTTTTTAAATTCATTGTTTTGTCACATCGCCAAGATTATCGTTATCACAAAAAAAACCCATGAAATATCGTGATATTATTGTAGGGCCATATCGCCCACCCCAGTCTAGTCCCAATCACAATTAAACTTTCTTTTTAGTTCAAGCTTAGGCTTTAACTGGGTTATCTGCCTTTAATTCTATATGTTGATAAATAATAAATAAATAATCTAAAAAAGTAATGAAGCAAACTCTTTCCTTATTTGTGTTTCTGTATTTGTCTGTGTCCTCTCTGTGTAGGTTGTTTAGTGTACCTGTGTAACAGGAGCTATAGGGGAATCGTGCAGTATCTACCTGCAGATCCTCAGATCAGCAGCCCCAGAGACAACTCACGCTGCCTCTCAGGGTAACGACAGACTCTTTAAACAACAACATAACCGCACAGAACCATGTACAAATCTGTACCATCCCACCTTCCAATCCCCCCACCACGCTCCAGTACCAGAATTTGGATATCGATAGTGGTGCTGATGGCAAAGTCAGGTGAATTAAGCAGGTATTCATCTGAATGTGAATCAAAGACTAAATAAGCATCTACAGTGGACCAGCATTCAAAGTCTTCCTGATGCAAGTAAATTTGCTGGTAAACCCCATGAGGTTTTGATGCACTAGAGATCTAGGGACCCCAGGAGAGGGGGCTTGGCCTTCCTGTTTCAGCCCTGTGTTGTGATCTTAGAGAAGGGAAAGTTCTTGGTGTACCACCAAAGGAACTCCTTAAAGCTTTCTGCAAACAAGCTGTTACTACTGAGGGGAGCCGGGTGCCCATGACTGCTCGGTACTTGTGTAATACGATCTCCAAGGAAAGGAGCGGAACGGAGTGATGGTAGTTACTGTTACTGCTAGAAACCAAACTTGAGTAGGACTGGATATGAGACGAATTGAAGTAATGTTGAAGTAATGAAGTGCAGTTTCTTTTTAAAATGACAATTTTAATTAATATAATAGACAGTTCTGCCTGTATACTACTGACGGGTGTTTTAAAGCATATAGTTTTATTGGCTATACCTTGATTGTACATTCTTGTGCTCAGCCGAGAGATCTTTACGATTACATGTCACTGTGTGTGTGTGTTTGTTTGTTTGCTCAGGTGTCGAGTGTGCTTTGAGAGCACAGAGAGACTGTTTCCTCACTCGGAGAGCTGCAGCTCCCTCTACAGCAGGCAGCTCAGCCAGTACAGCAGCGAATCAGAAGGTGAGATGCACCAGCTTCTTACTCCTAAAACTACATGGCATTCAAAAAGCACGCATGGTGCAGCCATGTTGGGGGTTCAATCTGTGGCAATACCGCACCCACCCATAGCTTGAAGTCCAAAAGTTCACAACTGGCCTCCTTCCTCCCCCATTATCACTAGCGCGTCTATTGGCTGACAAAATTGGCAAAGTAAGAGTTGTTCTCTTCCAAACGGGTTGTGCTGTCCAATAATGTTGTGTTCTAAGCAGTTTAGCAGTGGGTGTCCCCCAGGGGATGCACAGGAAGTTGGCAGAGACCTAGCTTGCAGGTGAAATCAGGCATCATTGTTTACAGAAGAAAACTGGGTAAAACTAGAAAATGAAAAACAAGGAGGACCTTCCTCCTCCAGAAAGCTGATAGCATATTGGGTAACACCATCACCCCACGAACAGTGGACGGAAAGTGCTTGAGGAACCCTTTAACCCTCTATTCACCTGCCATTGTAAATCTATGGAAGAGGGTCTGCTAAGTGTAATGTTTGAGGAATGAATAATAGAAATCAAGCATGAAGACTATTGGGGTTTTTTTTAACATCATGCTTATTCTCATGCTGAATGTTCTATGTATGTTTCTGTTTGCCTATCCTCAGGGGAGTGGATAAGTGTGGAGGGCAGGTTCAAATGCGTGTCCCTCACCTGTATGTCCAGTTCGTGTCCAAAGAGCCCTAAGGGCCTTTCCCCCTCGGCGCACCTGGCTGATGGGACAGGTGACCTCATCCTGGTGCGGGACACCAACCCGCTGGGTTTCCTCACATACCTGCACCGACATACCACCACGCAGGATCAGGTGAGGCCAGCGGAGTGTTTATCATAAGTGCTGATGGCACATTTTTTTGAAAACAACTTCAGCTAAGGTTGTAACTCACTAAAGAGGGTTATTCTTTGAGCTCACTTACATCTTATGTTCTTGTATTGACCGTGTGAATGGGAATAATCAGCCAATGGTGGCAATGACAATAGTAATTGTAAACAACAAATCTGTGCAAGAAAAGCAGTGTAAATGTATTACTAGACAGCTGTAAAGCCCCAGGGAACACAGTAAATAATAAAAATGTTTGTATGACACCAAACTTGTGTGTTCAATTCAACATCCTGCAACGCTTGAATTAAAAAAGCCGTTTATCCAGAACCTAAATCATTATCCTGACAAAGCAACATGTGAATGAAGTATGAGCAAACAATGTTAGTGTATGGATAAACAAATAAACAGATGACAGGCAGCCATATGCAAGGGGACTAGCTTTTTGGTTTAGCTCTCTCAATCTGAAACTGTCATGTGTGGGCGGGGCCAGAGACGTCAGCCTTGTGATTGGTTAGGAAATGTCTATGGAAGCATTACACAAGATGAGAACCACCTAATCATCTAGCATGGAGAGAAGTATGGCAAAATACAGCAGATGTTAATTAGACTTCAGGAACATATTCAGGTGGCATACACACTGTGTATGTATATTGCGGCCCAGAGGAACAAGATTTACTTGAAGAAAACACAGGTTTAGGTGCCCTGGTGCTTTACATGCTTCAGTGTGGATTTTACTAGAATTCATATTCTCTATTTCTCTATATTCTCCAGGCTGAAACACTGCTCATAACTTAAGCTAGACTGCTATATTCAGAAAAAGTAAACACATATACAAACAATATATATATATATATATATATATATTTTGTTTGTATATATATATATACATATATATATAAACAACATATATAACTACAAATTCAAAGCAGGCTTTAAAGCTTCCATATATGAAATGAATGTGCCGTTTACTTCATCTAAGATGTTTCAGGGGAAAAATTATATAATTTTTATTATTATTAATTCTTTGTAGCTTTTTAGTAAGAAAACTGTTGGTGGTTTATTTTAATGCATCAGTTAATATCCTGTGCCTCTCTCCCTTCATGGAATGTACACTGTACTTCAGTGGATTTCACACTTTGTCATTCTTATAAATGAAGCAGAGTCTTACCAGTTGGACAGTCATCTTCAGCGTCTGTCCTGCTTTTTTCAATCTGGCAGCTCATTAATGGAACAATAGCAGAAGGCAACACTACGGAAATATATTTACACCTGCAGTTCAAGTTTAGAGGTTACATAACCTGTATATTAAGTGAAATTCTTTACGAATGTAATGAATCAGCAAATATCACACTAAAGTAGTAAACAGTTGAAAGACTGAGAAAGTATTTGTTTGTCTGTTCCCTTTTTATATATAGTTCGACCTGCCGTTTGTCGAGGTGCACCGTGTCAAAGCCGTACGCTTTTCCCTTCCTCCCGAAGAAGTCGACAGCGACTACGACGACGAGGATAGAGAAGGACAGAGCATTTCAGAAGGGGTACTGGAAGATCCAGAGAAGCTGCATGAAAGGGACATTGAATCCTGTAGGGACAGCTCACAGCAGTACCTCGCGGAAAGGCAGAAGGAGCGGGAGATAAAAGAGAAAGGGAAGAAGAAGAGAGAATTTCTCTGTGGGCTCTGCTGTAGTAAACCTCCTGCCGTGTCTGTGTGGAACTGCGATGGGGAAATTCTGCCATACACAGAGATTTCATGCAGGTAAGTGTTGATATGTTTCTACCAACTGGCAAAGCAATGGCAGCTTCTTAATAGCAATCATTCAGATTAATCATATTGCTAACAACTGTAGTTGCAGTTATCATGTGACAGGAGTTTGGTGCTTCGTGCCAGCAGGTTCAAGTAGCGTTCACATCAGCTGCCTATATAGTGGGAAAATATGACCTCTGTGATTTTGACTGTAGCAGAATTGTTGGTGCCAGAAAGGCTGGTTTGAGTATATATCTGCTGATCTCCTGGGATTTTTATGCACAACAGTCGCTACAGTTTACTCCGTGAGCAGCAGTTCTGCAGCCCAGACTGGTTCAAGATGACAGAAAGGCTCTGGTAACTTGGATAACCACTATAATTGTGGTGAACAGAAAAGTAGCACAGAAAGACATTTAGCCTTGACACAGGTTTACAGTAGTAGAAGACCATGTCAGTCTACATAGGGCTATCAAATCTTGATTCTGCTGAGGCACAAACATGGTAGGGTCAGATTTTGGTGCCAACAGCATGAATCCATGGACCCAACCTGCCTTGTGTGAACAGCATAGGCAGGTGGAGGTGGTGTAATAGTGCGAGGAATATTTTCTTGGTACACTTTGGACCCATTAATACCAATCAGGGCTGGACTGGTAATCTGGCATACCGATGGTGTTGGATTTTTTTTTTTCTTCCCTTTTTTTAAGAGACCGGCCCACAGTTTAGAGGGGGCGGCCCATTGGCCCATCTTCAATATAGACAGTGGACTGAACCAATCAGAATATATGAGCAGCCAGAGATACAGGCTTTTGACTGAGAACCTGAGGGACAAACTGAGTGGGACAGTGTAGTACGTAAGCAGGTAGGATAACACAGCGACTTTGAGGTGATGGAGGTAACGTTAGCTCTGTTACATGAGAATCATGAGCAGCAAGTGTCCATTTTAGGCTACATAATAGCGATTTAGCTATTTAGGCTAAATGTGTGTTGAAAAGCTGCATAGTAGTTTGAACATGTTTTAAAAATCACTCAAACAAGTGAAATAACAAATCTTAAAACTGGAAATTCAGTAAATACATGTGAGTAGACAAAAGTCCTGGAACTACAGTATTCACTTATTTGTTTTCCACAATGGTTATTTGATAGACTTCTAAAGTAATGATTCACTGTAAATTTCTAATAAGGTAAAAAGTTATGTTTTTTTTTATATGATGGTATTATTTGATAATTAATATATAATAATAGTAAAATACATTCCTTCGCGGAACACATACATAAATTACTGGTAGGCCATGCTCGGCTAAATTTGACCAAAGCCAAAAATGCCAAGGCTGATTTTTTTTGTCCCAGTCCGGCCCTGATACCAATCAATTATCACTTGAATGCCACTGCATATTGGAGTATTGTTGCTGACCATGTGCATCTTCTAATGGCTATCTCCAGCACGATAAGGCACCAACTAGTTTTATGAACATGAAAATGAGCTCAGTGTTTTTCATTAGCCTTCCTAGTCACCAGATCTCAGGATGTTGTAGAACAGGAGATTTGCAGAAATGCATCTGAAAATCTACAGAAATTGCACCCTAACCCTAACCTAACCAAAATGTTGAAGGAATGTATCCAACTTTTTAGTGAAATACATACATACACACAACCAATGGAAACTGATCTTGATTGGTTGACAGTGTTTAGCAGACAGTTTGCATAATAAAAGATTATATATATATATATATATACCAGTATAATGTTAAGACGAATGTC
The DNA here is from genome assembly GCA_021613375.1 of Megaleporinus macrocephalus. Classification (NCBI taxonomy): domain Eukaryota; kingdom Metazoa; phylum Chordata; class Actinopteri; order Characiformes; family Anostomidae; genus Megaleporinus; species Megaleporinus macrocephalus. The sequence goes on along the minus strand of CM038718.1, from coordinate 13,763,569 downwards.
TGATGAACATGTATTTGTTTGAGGGGGAATATTTAAATACTTTCTAGGTATATCTTTCTGCAGTCTTTGAAAGGCTGTGCAGTGAGTGATGTGTATGTTTAATTATGATGAGTATTGTTTAGTTACTTATCCAAATTTTTTTTTTGTTTAAACTAACTGATAAGTAGAAGTTTGACTACTGATATAATCAATAATGGTGGCTTTAAGTTATTTTTAGGTTGAACTTTTCACCGCCTTAAAAAAACAAAACAAAGGTGTAACATTAGTTTTGTTGACCCCCACCACCCCTTCCCGAGGCACTTTGCATCTCCTCATTTGAATGTTTCCTAACGGATGACGTCTGCCATGTCTGCTCTGTTTGTTCTCAGGGTTCGTGGTCAGCTGGTGCGTCTGTTTGCCAGAGGCATTGAGGATGAGGGAGGCTCCCAGAAATGCCGTGAAGGCAGCAGGAATTGCAAAGGGAGATGTGTTCTCCACACTTAATGAACTTAACGACTATAACCAATGGAACTCCTTATTTAAGTTATAAAATAAAACAGTAATTAAAAAACAAACAAACAAACTGGTCCAAATTCTCAAATGGTTTTACAGTTTTAGTAAAAGCCTTTCACAGTATAAGGATTAATGCAGTTTTCAACCAGATCTCTATCTGTGCTGTTTGTAGCATTAGCAAGTAATCAGACATTTTGAATCTAAATGTTTTGAATGTGCAAAATATACAGACTATCCTTTTAATTAAGACTATCCATTTAATTTCCGATCAAAATGATGAAATAATGAAATTGGATAAGACACAAGGATTTGGATATTAAAGAAAAATAAACAGGAGCTGTAATACAAAAACATTATAAAGAAAATGAGCTGATGGACCACAAACTGTCCTTATCAGATAAGAAGCACCTAACGCTTTCATCTTTGGGAGAACGTCAAGCTCCATTCTTGCTTCATATCTAAAAATATCCACAGGCGTGTCTGTCCACGCCTCCACTGTGAGAAGACAACTCAAAGAAGACATTACGGAGAAAAGGAAACAAAACAGAAATCTGCAGATCAAACAAAACAAGCTGCAGGAATTCCCAGAAAAATGGACTAGTGTCCAGACCTCAACGTCACTGAATGGGTTTAAGATTATTTGGATGGTGAGAAACAGAAAAAAATATCTCTGTACATTTCTTTGGAAACAGCAAGACAGTGGAAATAAATAATGGGTGGCCTTAGGCTTTGGCACCATGTGGTACAAACCCAGCAGATAAAGATCAGGGTTAATGCAAAAGTATCCCTTAAACATAAAACTTCCCACGAACTTTGGTATGAAGCTGCATGTTTATTTATTTATTTATTACAACAGAACCTCTCAAAATACAGGTAGAGTGTTTAAGTACATTCCAGGCTATTATGTAAAACCCATGTCATGGCCATTGTTGAACACTCAGCACCCTCCACTCTACATACGTATTCTTGGAGCTCAGACAGCAGTCAGACCACTTGTTTGTTCTCCAGGCTGAAAGGCAACATTCCCCCGGCTAGAGCATGTACCTGGGAGTGAGTCACAACCAGCAGGTTAAGTGACATGAGTGACAGGAGCGAGCTCAAAATTCCACTTCAGATTCTTGCAGATGTGGCAACTTATAGGAATGCACTCGGACAGGACTTGAGGAGGTGTGGAACATAATTAATAAAATTGAATTCAGATTTTAATATAGATTTTGTGATGGAAGCAATTTAGCGAAGATTGTAAAATAAAAAAGGCTTCTTACCTTCAAGTAGAGAAACATAAACCTCGATCCCGCCAACTTGTTTCTTATTGATTATAATTAGCTTGTTCACTCTAGGGTGTGACCTTTTACGTGGAGGTTTTTCAAGACTCCATGGCCTAAACTACTATTCTGCCATGATGATAAAAAAATGTAAACATAGGTCTTTCCACTTTGGACAAAGTGCCATATGCAGAGCTTACTGTAGCTTGTATAGACAATACAAAACACTAAAAGTGCACATGTATTTTAAATCGTAACAGAGATCCAATATATAACACTACAAAAGTACTGTATTACAAAAGTACTGTGCGTATGTATTGCTTTCAACTTCTAAAGCTCCAGAACTTTAGTCTGCTTTATTTACTTCTATCTATGCCAAATATGCTCTCAGCAACTGGAGAAAAAGAAAAAGTACAGAAAACAAAGAACCTCGTCATATGGAATCATTCAAATGAAGCAGCGTCATGCTCTGATTTCATAACAAAGATGGGACAGAAACCCAAAGACGAAGGAAATTCCAATTACACTGAGATGCAAAGAAACACATTAGATGCGTTAATGAGAATAATTATGAAGTGTCACCTTTTTGATTGCAAACAGAGGTTCCCAATTCTCTATATTCACATTATAGAAAAAAAAAAAATACTGAATTGGAGCAGAAATCTGCACAGGCGGTTAACTCATTCACTGATTAACACCTGTGTCTTTGTAGATGATCAGGATTTCACTGCATATTTCTCCTTCGCTCTGAACAGGAACAAGTCTTTTGTGCTCTTCTCTGCTCAGCGATGGATGGAAATTTGGTTTGATTTCAAAACGACAATCCCTTTGCATTGATTGGAGTGTTTACACAGTATGAGGATCGACCCACTTGTAAGTTCCCCCGTAGTGGAATCCCACCCTCTTCAACAGTTCATCAGCCTCCTTGGGTCCTCGGCTGTTGATGGAGTGAAAACAGTCACGATATCTTAGAATCTAATATCTCTTTGCTTTTAATCCAGCTATAAAATAAATGGCACAGGGCAGCAAGATTTTTGATTAAATCAGAGTTTTCTGGTGTAGAAGTGGTCTGAAGTCTGAAATATCAAATCCAAAATGAAAAAAGGGCTTCATATGAACCTCATGCTTGCTGCTGATTAGTAACAGCTCTTGTCAGTCTGAGTGACAAGAGTTTTAAGGAAAATCATGCCGCATGCAAGTTTTAGCTTCAGTGCAATAACACTGACTTATGTTTGTTGAGTCTCACCTTCCATATGTGTACAGCATGGGCTGTATCCTCTCTGCCTCAATCTGATGAAGGAGGGGAGTGAAGATTCTCCAGGCTTCCTTTAGTTCATCACTGACAAAACAGGACATTTCAGAGTGAGGTACAAAGTTCAAGATGTAGCACTGAAAGTGTGCAGAAGGAGACCTACCTGCGCACAAAATGCATCTGACTCCCACTGAACACGTCCAGAATCAGCCGCTCATAGGCATCAGGCAGCTTCACATCCTGTACAATGTGGGTCCACCAGAGTTAGTAACCTTTCAAACACAATCCAGCTTTACATGACGTGGTTAATGAGCTACTGTTAAAAACAATTCAACTGCTTACCTCTTAAAACAAATCCAAAGAGTTTTAAAAAGAAAAAGGCCAGTCAAAGCAGAAATGATTGGTTTTATGGAGCTTAATGCAACTATATATAAAAACTGTTTACTGCTGATTTTTAGAGCTAGTCCAAAAATCCCTTTTCAGGTTTCTGGACATATTGGTGTTTCTGACTGATTACCCATATACCCAACTCTTAACAATTATTCAACTCAAACAATAAAATCATGTTTTAAAATTACATTTGATAAATAACCATTAACTATACTCAAAACGTGGGACAAGTTATGTTAAATATGAATATTTAAGTATTCACATCTTTCAGACTAGCTATATGTTGGTTAAAATGCAAAACCAAAGATGAGTTAACTAGGGCTGCAGCTATCGATAATTTTAGTAATCGCGTATTCTATCAATTATTCCATCGATTAATTGAGTAATCAGATAAAATATATATTTTTTAAATTAAAGAGCAATAGTAAATATATAAGATAAAAAGGACAGGTTTCTTAACATTTACTACAGTTTAAAAGAAAACATTTTAATAATTACTATTATTGAAATTTATTACTAGACCTATATATCATACTATAAGTTCACAAGACTGGCTACTGTATATTCAGTTACTATACTGAAGCCTACACTTGCTGACCCTCTTACGGCAAACAAACTAAACTGAATAATCTTGCTTTACTGGATTTGGTGCATTTTAGGCTCCAAATTGCTACAAATACCACCTGATATTTAGTTTGCTGTGTATTTTATGCATCACTAAGGGGAAAAGTGTGTGTGAGGGGTGTATGTTCTTGTGTGGGTGTGTTTGTAACTATAATCAAAACGATAGTGTGAATGAAGCACAGGCTTTTATTTTTTGTGGTTATGTTCTTAAGCAAAGCTTAGATCATTTACTGACATAACTCACTATCACACAGACTTGCGTTCTTAACTAACTATTACATATAACCACAACCAACATGCACGCTTTACTAGCCTTCATCTCAACTCACCATCACTGGCTAAATGTTATCGTTACTGTGTGTCACTCCGCTCTGTGGACTGGACGTGCTAAAACATTAAAACACTGGTGTCGATACAGCCCGCTGTATATGGCCGTATGGATTAAACGAATCTTCGAGGCAAAGAATCTGCTTCGATGATTTTTTGTAATCGAGTTACTCGAATTCCTCAAGGTCAGTCAACTCTTCAAAACCCTATGAAACCTGTTTTTTGTTTTACTCTGTTTCTTAGCGGCACTCCTGGAAGACTTATGCTGCTTTTCCTAATTTTCCACAGTCACTTTAACTTAACAACGAGCTTATAATGAGCTTATAATGAGCTGATTAGAGTGTTGAGAGCAGGGAAAAAACACTAAAAAGTGCAGTGGGCCTCCTGGATCATGGCTGAAAAACACAGGCCTAAAACATAGTTAAAAAAAACAATCACTGCATAGAAGTACATGCAGTGTACAACAAATAATATGATTATATGTGTACTGCAGACACTACGAGACACCACCCACTGTAAACCAAATCTGTGCTGGCAAGTGTCTCTACAATGCAGTGTCTTAAATCAAACCACTCCTAATGACTTTGTTTACATCTCAATTAGCACTGGTCTGACAGCGTTTTTTCTAATCTCCTTGATCATATTGAGGGTCCTGCTCCCGGTGAGATCACTTAAGACAGTTAGACAATAAAAAGGAAAAGTTTGTTGCTGGAGTTTTTTAGAGACTGGTCAGGATTAATTAAAAGGGGAGGAGACAGGCATTTTCTGGTGATCTGTTGCCCCCTGTTGTTAGGAGTATGAATTTGACAGGTCAGGGTTTAAACTACTTGGCATGTTTTTGAAGTGGGCATTGAAAGATTTGGATATGGAGTTTTGCTGGGGTTTGAGCTTCTATTACCTGTTAGTTACATTAGAATTGTAGCTCTAGCCCTAAGCATTGGAACACATATTGCTGAGAGTATATGCTATATATACACTACATGCTGTACTAAAACTATGTGTTGGCCTACTGCAAAGTTAAATAATCACTATAAAAGCAGTGAGGACCGTGTAAAAGTATATTTACCCTATATCTACTGCGGTACGTCAGGTCCAGCTCGGTCTCCTCGGTACTGAAGTACATGCCTGGCTTTTTGCTCATCATTTTAGCATAAATGGCCTCATCAGGCTGCACACGGACTACCAGCTCATTCCTCTGACACTGGGAGTTAAAGATGTCCCCTGGGACATCTGTGAACTGCAGCCTCACTTCAGCCTTACGCTCGTTTAGGGCTTTACCACAGCGCAGAACAAAGGGAACCCCTATAAAGAGGGTCACAAAGAAAAAAAAGATAATGAAAAGATGTGATTCCACAGAAAAGATGTTTTAAAGATGCCTACACACTGTGTCATAACAACAAAGCCTGCTCACCTTCCCAGCGCTCGTTATGGACGTACAGCACTGCAGTGGCAAAAGTGGCTGTGCAGGATCCTTTAGGAACTGTGGGGTCATCCAGGTAGCCCAGCTTAGCCTCTCCTTCCCCCTCAGGGTCCCCCACGTACTGTCCCAGCACCACATCAGACAGGGTCACTGGAGCTATGCACTTTAACACTTTTACCTAAGGAGCCAAACATATTTCAAACATTGTTATTCCAGAAAAGATCCTATTAATGTTAGATTAAACATTGTTCATACTCTACACTTCTAGCATACACACACCTCCTCCAACATCCGACCCAGTGAGAGTAAGACTGCTTCTTGCCTTGTTTGTCTAATGTGTTATGGTGCTGATGCAATACCTTCTCATCTCTCACGTCGTCAGAGTCAGTGGAAGTGGGTTTCTCCATGGCAACCAAGGTGAGCATCTGGAGTAGATGATTTTGCATGACATCACTGAGGGAAAAAAGAGAGAGTGAAAGGGTCTGAAAAAGGAAAGAGGAATAGCAAAGCAGAGAACACGCATATATAAAAATATCTCACTGTTCATTTTCTGTGGACCAGACATTATTTTATATACTTCAAATATTCATGTATTAAAGAAGACATTTCAGAATGAGTGCCCATTATTAAAACAATAATAATATACTTATCTACTACAATTACATTTCATAACTAATCAAACAGTACGTTTGTTACTGCACTTCATTAGGCAAACTAATAATAATAATAATATAATTCAATAAGTGTATTAATCGTGTATACCAGTGCTAGCACAAAAGAGAAAGCAATAGTGAAACAAATGCCAATAATTCATGTGAACAATATGATGTAAAATGTACAAGGCTCAAGTACATAATTAAAAAGTCAGCAGACTCTTCAAAACATCTGACTGTTATCAATAGGGCTGGGAAGATGTAATCGGTGTAATTACATCAATTAGAATAACGTGCGTCGATGTGTTGTAAAGTTTTCCTTGTGTTTCTGAGCCCCTCCACAGCGCTATATAATCCACTGGTTACAAATCCATAACAAAATAATAAAAATTTTAATTCTTAACACACACACACACATTAGAGTGATCTAAAACTCGTTAGATTAATCAACTAATCGAAAAAAAGAATTGTTAGATTAATCAATTAAAAAAATGAATCAATAGGTGCAGCCCAAGTTATCAATCATAAAAAAAAGAAATGTCCTCCAAACAATGCAGTAGCTTTGATTTCTCACCGGATAATGCCAAAGTCATCAAAGTATCCACCTCTTCCGTAGGTTCCAAAGGGTTCTTTAAAAGTCAGGACAACGCAGGCCACGCTCTCCCTATTCCAAATAGGGCCAAAGATTCTGTTTCCAAATCTGGAACCCACAAACAGCGAACACCATACATGATTAAATGAAGCTTTACCAAACACAGCGGGTGGAACCAAAGGTAATTCCGATCTTGCAATGTGATTGGCTGAGAGGCATTTTATACGTATCTTGTAACCCAGCACTGTCTCACATTAGTATTTAACGGCATAAGCAATCAAATATTACATATCATTTTAAAAAAGAGCTAAATTGCATCACCTAAGAACCATGAGGTTCTGCACCATCTCCTTGCCGAGGTAGTGGTCTATCCGGTAGATCTGCTCCTCACTGAAGAGGGAGGAGAGATGTGCTGACAGCTCCTCTGAGCTCTGCAGGTCCCTTCCAAAGGGCTTCTCTACTATTATTCTGGTCCAGCCCCTGCACACAGACACGTATAGGAAGACAAATGAAAAATAAATACATTAAAAATACAAAACCTAGATTTTGAACTAACAGTGCACACTTCAACAAAAGCAACTAAAGGAAACTGCACACAACATGTAAGAACATTTTGTAATGCTGGTTCTGCTTTAGACCTCTCCCCAGAGCTTATGAATCTAATGACTGAGTCAAGGTGTTGAAAGAAAGGTCATGTCTACTGGAGGTACCAGTGAATTATCTACCACTATCATGATATCTTCATCCGATATGTTAAATGAATACATAGACATTTAAATCAGCACATAACGCTCTGCCACAGGAATAAACAGCACCACACTGTCCTGAAGGATGTATGCAGCTGCCTCCCACGTGTAGAAAGATATGCATACAATGAATATTACATAATCTATGCCTATATCTCCTTACCTTCAATCAAGATAAAATGTTACAACAAGTCTACACATTAACTAGGCCTTGGAAAAGTGGGGCACCATCATAAACCGCAACACGTAAAGTTATATGTTATCTTGGCAAAAAATTTAATTTTATTGTTTTAACCTTTGCAGACCTGCCAAACTTGGAAAAGGTTTTTGAGTAGCAATTTAGAGCACGGGATGGCACGGCACAAGGTCAGGTACATTTGCTGATCAGTACTGACTGAGTTCACATGCTCACTCATCACAACTTACTACTAAGCACATAGTTCCCACTCACCACCATATCTTAACAGCAGACTATGAAGAAAACAAGAACTTGTTTAATGAAAAGGCAATATATTTCAGTTTTCTGTGCTTGATACACTTCAAAATTTGTTCCAATGTTTTCACAAAGACATTTGGCATGACGTAACTGAAAATCCCAAAAACTATGTTCCTTAAACAGAACTTAAAGTTAAACATAACTGAAAATTGTATTGCCCTATGGCATATTATGTGTTTTCAATACACTGGACATTATAAATAACAATAAATCTCCACTTTCTAGAAGATATTAACTGTTCTTTTAGGACAATACAATAATATTATTCTTAATTACAAAACACTGCAGCATAAATAATCCTGATATCTAATTATACAGGAAATGTACATTATTTGATTAGAAGAATCCTGCAGTCAATGTATAGAAAATATTACGTTGCCATATTTCAATCTAGATATGCCCAGTCACTCTGGAACAGTCACACACTTTCAAAAACAGTACCCAAAAAAAAAACAAAAAAAAACAATTCGTGATTATTATAAAATTTAACTATTGCTTGAATAAACCCTGCACGGATATCTGTTATCATTATGAACATTTAAAGCCATTTAATGTGTTAAATTACAATTATCACTAAAATACACTTGAACATTGGTGATATTAGATGCCATTTGCTTAAAAACTGTACAGTACAATCACTTCATAATTCATATGTACATAGTATTATAGACTCTGTAACTGTAAATTTTATTGTGAACTAAAGGCTTTTTCCTCAGGTCTGCATGTGCAATGACTCTTAACGACAAGTGTATAGCAGTTGCGCACTCACAGTTCACGTGCGGCTAGTTGAACTGCGTTTTGGCGATAGGCGCCTGGCTTAACCGCAGTTTTAAATTTATGGGGGACGAGGCAACAGGAATCAGTAAATGCATGCTCATAAAAAACAAAACCACCCCAATCCAACACTTGAGCAGAGAAAATTCACTCCAGCACAGAAAGCAGACGAAGGGGATTCACATGGCGAATCAAGAATAAAAAAAGGCAGTCTGAACATGATGTGATGATAAATACGCACACAGGATTTCACATTTATGCTCGTGGGAGAGATATTTACACACGCCAATTGTTAAAACTTGCATCTTGTGTTTTAAGCCCCTTAGTTTTTACATTGACAATTCCCAATTCCAAATTTCTTCCATGTAGAGAATGTCATTTGCCACTTAAAACAAGCAACAACATGTAATTTAAGCAGGGGTGTTCAAACTTTTGCATATGACTGTCATTCTGTGGTCCTGTGAAAGAGCTCCTTATAATAATATAAGCTTCCCATTCATTAGTAAATATTATATCGGCTATGGACACATCATTCTACCTCAATTTAACCCGCATTTATTATTTAACTGCACTAACACAGACTTCCCTCAGTGGCTATGAGAATCGGGTACTGCTTGTGGGCACTCACTCATCACTCATGCAGTGCTGGCGGATGTTCTTGGTGACATCATTGTAGACAGTGGGCGGCAGGGCCAGATAGAACAGGCGGTTTGCAGCGGCCCCAGGTGCCAAAGAGTCCAGGTGGCACTGAAGCTCTGTGAAAGACTCTCCCTCTGTGTATCGCCCAGTCAGGTAAGAGTTTCTACTGAAAAACGCAGACAGACGCTCGTTGTCCTCATCTTTTACCTGATAACATACACAAACAAACAAAAAGTGGTCAATTGACTGGACATGTATTTGACTTAAATAGCGAGCTTACTCTATGTTTCAGGGCTACATTGTTCATTCACATCTAGGGGAGCAACACTCAGTATAGGTTTCCGCCTAATACTGGCTAAAATCATGGGATCAGATTTAATAAAGCCTCATCTAATATTTATCCATTAGCCTAAACTATTAGGTAAAGGCGTAATTAAACCTTTTTTTAAAAAGCTGCACTTTGAATGTTTGAAAAGCGTTGACCAGAAATCAGAAATTCTGATAAAAGTTGTGTGTGAAATAGTTGATATAAAAAGAAACAGCAATATTGCATAACTGAGTCATGTTATATGTTATTTTAATTAAGCTAAATGAATCCAGACAAATGCATTATTAACATCTGGCCCACACTACAGGATAATCGGGCTGATTTTGAGGCCTATTTGCTCTTTCTGACAATCACAGTGAGCCTCCTTGTATCAGGGTGATTTTAAACCATGACCTTCTTGTTGTCTGTTTACTCCTCCGATCTACTTTCAGTCCAGTCAGGGATGCCCTGATTGTGAATCATAAATGTTATGTTCAATATTTATGAGTATCCTGTTGTTGTGTGGGGTTGACAGCGATTTTCTGATTCTGACTGGATTCTCAACACTGACTGGACTAATGAGAACCAAGCTGAACAGAGTGTTTTACTGTGTATGTAAGATCATGTAAACAAGTTGGCTAACTCAAGAAATTTCTCGATTCTCGAGTACGGAGAAGAACTTATACTTATACTACTGTATAACGTGTGCTATAAAACATAACAGAACTGTCTGCTTGGCTTCACCAGATTAGCAATAGCCTCATTATCATCTGCCATGTTGGTTTAGATAATGTTAGTTTTCATGTGGACTCAAGGAGGATGGGTTCCTCTCAAGGTTTCTTCCTTTTATCAACAGTTTTTCTTGCCATTGTCGCCTCCGGCTTGGACCTGGATACCCTTTCTCACGTCCTGCTATACATGGATTCTTTCTTACCAGCCTTCTCTTTGGTTCCTCTTTTCTGTGAAGCTGATTTGGGAAAAACACTGGTTGTAAAAAGTGCTATATAAATAAATGCTGATTGATTTTTTTTTTAAAGAAAGTCTGTGATTTAGCAGTTTGCAAGAAACTCCTGAGAGATTCTGAGAATCTGAACTGTTAGGACTCTTGTTTGCGTGCATAGTCTGACAGTGTATGGTGTTTCATACGAGGGAGACTGTATAGCGTGGGAACTTTAAAAACTAACAACAATCAAGGGTGAAAAAAATAAATGAAAAATGTCATTATGTGTGTGGTCTCTCGCTTACCACTGGTTGGGATTTTTAAATTTCTGTAGTGTGGGACAGGCATTAGCTGCCTAAGATGGGGTAGTGGTATCAGTATCAGCCACTCCCATTCATATCTACAGCAAAAGATGATAACCTAAGGAACAGTGGTTTAGCTCTTGTTAACCAGTAAGGTTAAACTTTTACCTTCATGTAAGGTAAACAGGCAACACGGACGTCATCCATGGTCAGGCGAGAGCGTGCAAAGCCCACAAAGTACGTCTCCTCTGGAAGGAGTCTATCCTTAAACAGCCACCTTAAAAACAGGATTTGTTGATTAACTGAGAACACACATATGGACAGACATGCATGCGTAAAGACGTCTGAAGGGACTGACCACAGCGTGGGGTAAATCTTCTTCTTGGCAAGGTCCCCCTTGGAGAAAAGGAAGACAACATCAATATGTTACTAGTCTACCCGGCCCTGTGATCGTTAATTACATTGAAATGTACTGTTATATCATCACACAGTGCAAGATGTAGGTCAGTGAAGAGCTGAGCCTTGCTCACTGAAAAAAAAGCCTTCTGACACTTTAATATGGGCTCAACAGGCAATTCAGAATGAGTCTGCAAAATAGAGAATAAAGGCCCTTCTGTTCCTCACAGAAGTAATGTTACAAAAACCTTGGGTTTGTTAGCAAAGCCAGTAACTCTGTTTATGTTTGGCACAGCTCTGCAGAAGGAAACGGTGATAAGGTGATAAGGGTATGTCGGTAGGAGTGTTTAGGTTTAGGAAGCCTGAGTTGGTTTCTTGTTTGTCTTATCCGCTCCACCTTAAATAGTGCAGCAGTTTATATATTCGGCGGTTACATTACATTAACTACTGCAGCGTTTAAGGTGGGACGGTAATTTTCAAACAAGAAACCACAACTTCAGCCGTTATGCTCAGGTTTATGTGGCTAGACCTGTTTATGTTATGAAGCCCAGTGCAGCCCAAAAACGCACCACTGAACGTAGAAATAAAAGGTCTTACCGAAGCACCCATAATGACAAAGATGTGAGGAACCTGCCCAAATTCATCATCATCATACAGCTCCCTCCTCAGCTGCCTGAACACCTCAGACCGAGTCCGAGACAGCGGGTTTGCGACGTGACTCATGCTCGAAAACGACGAGAGGAAAACTTAAAACAAAGAACAGGGTAACATAGGTTTAAGCTAACGTACGGTTTAATGCCGGCGGAAAAAGCGAAACGGTGAAGCAGACATATACACGGAGATAGTGAGTTAGCTAAGCTAACCGTCCTCGCGCGGAGGTGATTAAACACTCCAGTGCAAAGCCAGCGAAAAAACCGAGCTAATCTTAGCAGACATCCGCTGCTGGTATTACGGTTTGAAGATTTGCCGGAGTCTGGTAAGAGTTAGTCAGCGAACAACTTGCTAAAACCGGCACTTGCTACTTGAAATGTTTCCAGCCTGTAGTAACGGACATCACGCGAAGTGAGCACGCGGAGCAAGTGCTTTTTGCCTGACAATAAACATTAACTAGCATCCCGTACTGTTCTTGTGAACCGACTCTCTACAAGAACTCGTTCAGTCGAACCGATTCGCAGGTCGATTCCAACCTTTTTTGTTGTGTCTACCAAGTGTTCGTCTCTGTTGTGGACTGATATAAACATCTAATAAAATCAGAAACAGACGTACATAATTTGCATTACTACAAAATGCGTTATTATACTATATTTTTAATGGTATAGACTCATTAAGACGGTTTGGTATTCCGAGTCATTTAAAGGTGGGTTTAATCTACTCTTCAAACTGTTTGCACAATGCTTGCAAATGCAAAGAGGGCCAGTCAGAACGGTTTAAATGTGAAATGCGAGGAAATTAAAGATAAAGAAGATTTCTTTACTATGGCAGGGATGGGAACCAGCTGTGATGTCTACAACTATACAAAACCAGTGAAGCTACATGTGTCCTCTGTGTGTTTATGTATGTTAATAATGGTAAAGTAGTGATAAATCCATAAACACACTACAAAAGGAGAGCCATTTTTGTGTTCAGAGTAAATGCCCTTTTATTGAACTGGCCAGAAAAGGCCACTGACTCTTGGAAAACACCAGCAGTCGCACACATGGGGACAGTAAACATTAAACCCACACTAAATAACCTACAACAATAACACACAGGCAACACACAACACATCTCACACTAACAAACAAGATAAACAACAACAGATGTCTCTTTCAACAGAGGCGAGGCGCGGGCAGGCGCAGATTTGAGGTCTTGCTGAAACGCAGAACATATACATTATAAGCAAAAGGCTAAATTCGTAAGGTGAAGCAAGGTCTCAGACCTTAATCTAAGACCTTAAAAATAGTGAAGTTATCTGTTACTTCACTAAGCACAGCTTCACTTCAACAGCACCTTCAACATGATTGACGAGAGGTTAGAAGATGCTGTCGGGGCACCAGTGCCACTTCTTCATCCCCTCATGTGGGACTGATGGACTACAGTGACTCACTACCCTGCAAACACATGTAGCCACAGTTACGTTGTGACAACTTGTTTTGGTGCCTACAATGCTGTCACAAATGTAATTCCTCGGAAAGTTGTGACAACATTATCTGACAACATTGTGAGAATGTTGTCAGTACATTGTCACAACTGTACAGAGGTAGAAATAGTACCACCCTGCAAACACAATGGAGACGAGGAACACAAACAAACGTTGTGACATTCTGTTAAGTTGCCAAACAGTAGTCATAATACTATAAAACAACATTACTGATGATGTCACAGCGTAATGTGGCTGTTCAATGAATGTAAAAAGGGCTACATTTTGACAATGTTGTAACAAGAAAGTAAACAACGTTGTGTGTTTGCTGAGCATAAACACCATTATTTAATAGCGATGTTGTGTCAACGTTGTGACAACATTGTTCAGACAGCATACACAGCACCAACTTTTGACACTGTAGCAAAGTTGGACAAAGTTATAAGAAAGTAGACATCATTATGACAATGTTTTGTGTTTGCTGGAAATCACCTTTTCTGGTATAAAGTAGTATAACAGACATGTTGGGTTGCGGCTAGTTGGTTAGCATGCTAACTTCAGGGGATATCTCTACAACACAATCCATATATGTGCTTGACAGACCATCAAAATAGTTATTTATTTATTCTGTTGATAATTTTAGTTGATTTAGTACTATTTCAAAATTAAATCTTGCAGATGGCACCTTTAATAACTTGTTTTACTGTATTACTACCACTGTTAGTTTCTCAGGAATTGAGGATTTCACAGCAAGCTTTTTTATTTACATCTTAGCAATTTAAACATGCAGACATTTGGAAATATTGGTGGAATTCCCCTGTCATGAGTAGCTATATCGGCGACTCACTCGCTGAATCGACCACTGATTTATGAATCAATGCATCGCTGACTCGGAGGTTCGACTCATTGGAAGGGAAGGAATCGGTTGGCTTAAGTGAATCAGTCTCTCCATCTCTAATCGCTACAGCGGAGCGCGTGGTGAAGTCCGGGCTGACTCAGTCAGACTTTCTAGCCAATAGGATTGGCGTGGCGCGCAGTGAGGGGCTGCGTCATTTCAGCTTTCAATTCAGGTCATGCAAACACACTGAGACGCAGAAAAGCAATTCAAAGTCATGCGGGGAACGCTTTAACTATCAGAAATTCTAGTCGAGCAAAAATATGTCGCTGATATTGTTTTCCAGAGTAAAGCGTAATGCGTAGGCTGCCATCTGTCGCTGGTGACTGTGAAACCAGCACTGAGCTTTCATGCAGTGGTGCTGCTCCTGATGTCGACTGAATGAATTTAATCAATTTAAAGGGTCCATATCCTCCATTTCCCTTCTATTATTACACCCACCCCACCCCCACATTGGTCTACATAAGCGTTTCAAAACTAGTCATGATTAACTTCTATACCAGTTCCAGCCTTTCTTCAGACATCAGCATTGAACCCTGATATCCCCCTGAGACCCAGAAAAAATAGAGTTTGAGAATTTCAGTAACTTCAACATAAAATAAGTACTAGATGAAAAAAACGTCAACATTTTCGATATTTTTTTATGGAATGTCCTTTATGGTGAACAACAGGACATTGTTGATGACATATTTCTTGTTTTCTGTTCTGCAACATCAGCACCAACTCAATCATAAAAAATAATGTAAATGAAAACTGAGTAAACAAACATTGTTTACTTTTTTTATACCATTTCCGATGGACTGGCAAACTGTTCATGCGATGTACTAGCGAACTGTCCATGGTGAACCCCACTTTCGCCTGATGATGACTAGCGGGATTAAGCGGCAGATAATGGATGGATGGATGAATACCATTTCCACTTTTGGCAGTATAAGAAATAGTTCAAATGCACTTTATATTAACATAAACAGGAACAAATAATAACCCATTCCAAAGCTTACTGTAACTTTGATTCCACCTTATCAGGTTTTTAGGTACACTAGCTAAACCTGTGTTAATCACTCCAAACTACCCAACTTCTCTTATAGTCTATTTTAATGTTCTTTAATGTTCTATTTTAAAATGTATAATTATGTAACATTTTAAATTTGGAATAAATTGAATTAGTAATTAATTAAAAATAAATTAGTAATGAATTTACATGTTTACATGTTTACAGAGCTTACATGTTGCAAAATTATCTCTCCCTCAGTCAAATTCCTGTCATCTGTGACACCATTAATTTCATATAAAACCAGATTTAGTAAGTCCCAATGTCCACTACAAAGGACATCAATTACATATCAATTATAGGCTTAAGAAACATAACAAATGCATATTATTAAAAACATACCTCGCTTGCTTCCATAAAATGTGGTTACTGAGAGGCAGCCATTTTTAAAAAGGCAGAACTTCTGTTGTGAAAGACACACCCCAACACATGATACATCATTGGAAAGGCCCGGATGTCCCATGCATAGGTACATGGCAAGATACCTTGTTGAATTTTTGAAATATCTTTTGGAAACTCATGTCCACTCCAGAGGGGAAAATGAATTACCAGGTCTTACGAGGATGTATGTAAATAAGCTCTGATTGGCTGCCCTGTAATACAGTCTGAAATACATTAGGTGAGCATGAATGGGTTAGACTACGCTGCTAAAGATAAAGCATATATCTGAAACTAGGCATGTGCGTTGCTCAAGATCTGTTGCATTAAAGATAAATATCATCACTGTCCAAATTAAAATAAGTATCTACAAAATGGGAACTTTACAGGAGCGGGTAACAACATACTTACTTTTAATCTAAGTTAATGGAACCAGTATTGTTTCAAAGTTATGTTGGAGCATTTCTATTGCTCCCTTCATCGTGATATGTTTTACACTGTGTAAACGGCAGCTGTCATATTGACACGATGTAGAAAAATGAAAATTCACCAAAAATTTGGCATTTATTTTGGAGAGTGACCAAATGTGAATGAATGAATGCGATTCACCCCATTGCAAAGCAGTGGGATTCAATATGACTTGATTTAACAGAATGTCATGCAAACTTAAATAAAATATATAATAATAAAACTTGTTTTTTTTAGCAAAAGAGTGTATATGTTTGTTTCTCTAGTACTGAAACTCATTTAGGCTGTTTCTGACTTCTGAAAAACTCTTGGCCCTTTACAAACAGACCCTTTAACAAGTCCTTTGTAGTACAAACAAAGTCACTGACAAACGATAAGATAAAATCTAGAGCACTAAAGGCTGGATCTCTGTACAAATAAGGCGATGGTATCAGCTATGGCCTAAGGATGCAGAGCAGAGCTGAGTGGGCTTAAAAAAAAAAGTTGCAGGACTTTGTGCACCAGTGTTTTGGCTAGGGTTACAGTTGAGGCCATCCAGAGCTGAATCCAGGGGCAGGAGAGCCAGATGTCTTTGCGCTGAAACCATATCAACACATGCTGCTGTGGTGGAAGTTACATCAACACTGCCTATGTACTTTACAGCAGCTGCACTAGTCTGGTCAAATTTTTACCTGGACACTCCCCCTAAACTGAAAGACACTTGGCTGAACTGGCCACTGATGGAGACGAGGAATCAATCATCAAGCCATATATAAAACTATAGGTCATACGTGATTAATACATAATAAATACGTTGGGTTTTACAGACGCAGAGATGTTAGAAAGTGTACAAGCTCAAGTCCAGGCAATCACATCATGAACTTGTATACCAGCGCTCCAATGTGAATCAGTGAACCTTATCAGCCCTTATGTAAATGGATTGAGTTTTGAATTCAAAGCAGCCTTCGTTACAGTTTATTTCCCATGTATGAACTGGAGAGTGAGTGATATGTTTTAAAAGCAACCATTACTTACTTACATACTACATGAAAACTTTTATTTAAAAAAAAAATCTGTTTTTCATGATACGGGCCCTTTAAAACTCTTTATGAGCAGCTCACGGAATTACAACAGAGTGGACGTCATCACATTCAAACAAGCCTGTGAAGAAAACAGAGAGGGACAGCTTCGTTGTCAATTAACTGCAAACACTGACTAGGCTTGAGTCACCTTGTGCTGCCACTCCTTTTCTTCATTGTTTATTAACAGTAACTAGTAAAAAAAAAAAAACAAAACCTGCCTCCACCCAGTTTACAGTTGTTCATACAGGATATTTTGGGAACAATATGGGACATGACTTAAAAAATAAAAATTAAATAAAAAGAGGCCACAAGTTATTGTCATTTATTAAGACCAATAAAATAATAACCCTTATTTTTTTCCCAGGTAGTAAAGGAAAACTGATTACTTAGTTATGGGGAGAACAGAAAAGTCATATGGAATCTTTAATTCTGGACCCCAAAAAATAAAATCGTTGCTGTTCAATAAAAAAAAACATGTTTCTCCATTTTTGCTGATTTTGAGTTTTCTACATCATTTGAACACGCCAATGGCTGTTTACATCATATGAAATGTGTATGATTAATGGACCAATAGAAGTGCTCCAAAATAGCTTGGAAAAAAATCTGGTTCCATTGAAAGTAAATATGTTTTTGGTCTCTCCTGTAAAGTTGTAATTTTGGAGATTTATTGGTCTCTTCATTGGCATATATATATATATATATATGTGGGCTCATTTCACACATCATCTAAACCATCTTTAACTGTTATAGTGGGCATTTTAAGACATTTTTATTAGATTAACATGATTTCTTGCCTTTAAAAGTGGAATTTGTAGAATTTAATCATTAGCCATAATAAAGCCATTAAGAGTGGTGTGATGTGTAATGCTCTCTGAAAAACATTCAGTTGAGTTGTTCACAGTGGAGGTAATAGGAACCAGATGTCTTAAGAGCTTAATGCCTCTAAGAAGCTCCCTCACAGAGAGATGTTACATAAAAAGCTCACAAATACTGTGCCTGAGGCCTGTGACATTGCTTTCCCAGAGTTCTGAGAAAATATATAATATATATATATATATATATTTTTTAACCGTGAAGGGTGTTATATGGCCAACTAGTCCTCAAAATAACCCAGGTTGTTTGGATTTACCACCATCAGCTTTACTCAGAAAACACTAGTGGGTTCCTAGCATAATAAATAAAACAGGATTATTTGCACTGTAAACATCTGGACTCCTGGTTCCTATGTCCACCCTTGTAAAGGCAGTGTAAAGGACTCAGCAAGCTCATCTAGAATAGAGCATTTCACCTCAGACCATACTGAGTAACTGGGAATATCCCCACTGGATAATGATTAAGAGATATTGCAACCTTGGCTTGTGGCAGGGCACGATCCAGTCTGTACAACTGAGATATTTTATGACATGATATCTACAGCGTCCTGTTGGCAAGATAAAGGCCTTGGCCTTGTCTACAATAATTCTTAAAAACATTTAGTTCTCACAGACTCGTAAAAACATAAATAAAACTGTCAGCGTCTTTAAAAGCAGCAGGTTGGACAACATGAAGGACGATACCACACATTCAGCGACCACGCGCAAACAATACTGCTGCCAGGTGAGTCGGTCCCATGCTCCGTTTACTTTTCAAGACAGTGCCTCTTGTCTTCCCTGAGTCTCACACCACTGCTTTTATAGTACACAGGTCTTTGGTTTGATCCACCGCTTGGATATAATCGACCCACCACGGTGTCCGTTCACTCAGACAACGAGTGAGCTACAGTATGTATTACAGCAGATGAGCTTGAGTTTTAGCTGTCCTTTCATTGGCGTCTATGGAGCAGAGATGTCCTTGCTCTTGAGGCGGACCGAGAGAGAGGTCAACTGAACACCCAGTGCTGGTAAAGATCTTCTGCGTTACAGGGGCTCATGATTATCTGGTTATCCTTCAGTTGGAGGCACTTGTCAGAGGAAGGGTTCTTTAATTGCTTCGCCTAGAAACGACACAACAAGTTTCAATGTTAGGATTCTACAACAATATTAAATATTATTAATAATTAATGTATTAATGTTCAATACAGCGTATTTTCTGGTCTACTTATTCAAAATTTCATTTCTGTTCCACCTTAAATAGTTCAGCAGTTACACATACAGGTGCCAGAATGTAACTGGTGCTCCATTTAAAGTGGAACTAATCACACCAACAAAAAGCCCACAGGAATAAAAAGGTAAAAGGAAATGTTCTTATAGATGTATCCATGTATTTGGTCAGTTTTGTTTTCACCATGTTGTTCAATACAAAATAAGTTCTTATAAAAAGTGAAGTGGCATCCCAGAATAATAAGACACTCTGCATAAAAAGGTAAGATTTACTTAAGAGCTAGGACATAAAAATGCATAGACATTCAATGTCACAAATATAGTAACCAAAATTACTGCGGTTATTAGTGTTATCAGTATTGTTTAAAGTACTTACACCAAATTAAATGATAATTTCACCACATTTTATAGTGAAAACCATAAATTAGCAGCACTTTGTCTACATAGACATTACAATAACGTAACTAATATCTTATTAAAGCACATGAAAACCAACCAAATGTGCATTAACATTAAAAGATGGTCTCATGTGACTATGAACAAAGGTTTTATAGTGTTTTAATGCTTTTTTTAGAACAGTTTTTAGTAATGTTTGTTATTAGTACAGACTCAGCTCAATGTCACTACCTTCTCCCAGTAATGGCCTAATTACATTTTTAATGCTGCCATTAAAATAGATTTTCTTAAAATGACATTTACACTCTTGACTATTCTACCTGTAGTGCTAATGTGAGGCTGAATTTGGCTTCAAAGCGTTCGAATCAGAATCGTTTACTTCGCCAAGTGTGGCCAAGTCACATAAACAAGGAATTTGTCTTGGTGAGGCGCACGTGTATGACATGTAACAAGAACAATATTACACCAAGAGAAAGATACAAGAAGAGACAATCAATAGAATAAACAATATGATTAATAAGAGTAAAAAAGAGCCAGGAAAGGTGTTAATGAGCTATATGAGTATCTGTGCTTGTATGTGTTTAGATATTCTACACGAGGGAGTCTGAGTAGACATATATTATTAGAGCTACTGTTTACAGAATCTTTACAGCTGTGCAAATAAGCGTTATGTTACAAAGGAGTTACTGCAAGATTCAGTTCGAGAGTGAGTTTACCTACCTAGTGTGTTACGTAAGATGTGCTACAGTACGACATTTCAACAAGGTAACACAAAGTAAAGTGAGTAGTGGCTTCTGCATGTACTGCAGAGAGGGTGAACATCTTCAATCAGATGTCCCTCTTAAAAAAACAAAAGAGCCACGCACTCCAGCGCGGGAGAACTGTCGGAGACTTACCTCAGTGAAGATCCACTTCTGCTCTGGAGCCACACTGGTGCCACGCCCCTTCAGCTGGCACAGGTCTATCTTCACGTTTTGTGGGTTTGGGCTGGCATGCAGGCACAGCTGCTTTCCTATGTTATGCCTGAGCTCCTGGTGTGACGTGTATTCAAAATACTGAAAAGAAGAATAATTACGCATCAGAGAGCGCATGGATTTCCAAACTACAGCAGCAAAACAGATCAGCTTAGCTATGAGGAGCAAGCAAAGACGTACACCACTGTTTAAGTTTGGAATCACTTGCCATATTAATGATGTGTTTTTTTTTAAATATCTAATAACAACAACATATACAGTACAGACTTCAATATTACAATCTAGACACAAACGCCTTTTGATGCTCTATTCAGTATTTCAAATATTTTGAGACATTATTAAATGACCAATACTACAGATGTTACAACAGATGTTATATTTATTTTAGTCTAGGCTAGTGCTGGGCGGTGTGACCAAAAATTTGTATCACGTATTTAAATGTATTTATTTTTTTATATATATTAAATTTTTTATATATATTTTGTCGCTGATTTTCAGTTTTCTACATCATTCGTGAAGGCTGGTCATCCACGAAAGACAAATGCAAGAGAGGACAGGATAATGCGGAGAATTCAGAAGAGTCCTGATCTAAACCCAATAGAAAACCTCTGGAAAATCCTTGGTGACAAAAAGTTATGGCCAAGAAACCCACTACAGTCACCGAACTGCAAGAAGAGTGGACCAAAATCACACCAGAGCAGTGGGTGATGTCCTGTGGCCGCAGACGTGCTAAAGTCATTTAAAGCAAAGGCCTGTTCACTTCCTACTGATTGGTGACTGTTGTAACCTTCAGAAAATGTAGTTGTAATCTTTCTCTGTGCTATAGTCATTGCTGTTCTCTATTTTTGGTCATTGTGTTTTTTGCAAAAGACATATTTTTTGGTGAAGTTCTTTGGTTATTTTGTTAAACGCTGTTCTAGTGGCATAGTAGACACCTAACCAAAAATCCCTCAAATGTTGACCAATGGAGATTGCATTATTTCTGAAAAAATCAAGTATTCATTAATTGTACGTATATATATATATATATAAATATTTGTGGCTTATTTTACTGTCAGGATACATCATAAAACTTTGTTTACTCTGTGTTGTTGGTATAATGTTGGAATAGCAGTTTGGCTAAAGTATTTTCGCCCCGTTAAGAAATCCCTCCAATCCAGCGTTTCAATCACTGCCCTGAACTCGTGTCTCTCGACTGTCTGTAGTGGGAACATGTCCTTGCATAGGTGGATTGTTACTGCTTTCATAATGCCGCTCTATTGCTTGCTTTTCCTGTCATACGCAGTGCCTCTTAAAGCTATGTCTGACCCTTTGGCTTAACTGTTTCACTGGTGCTACTGGTTTACTGCATCAAATCTGACGACCGCAATCGCATACATTCTTGGTTTTTCCAACACTGAGGTGCTGGAGTAAGTTGTTAGTGTTACAACTAGTGTTACCACCAACTTAGGAATATATAGTCTTTTGTCTGTGTTGGATTTTTTAAAAACAGACACAAGCTTCTTTCTTGGGCTTCTTCTTTTGCATCTCCAGTCTCACTTTCTTCATCCTCCGTCTTCTGTCCTCTGTCTATCTACAATAGCGACAGAGCTCCTTCCAGCTGGTAGCTAACTGACTGTTATGCTAGGTGAATAGCTAGCAAGCTGTACCCTGTATACCGTTTCATTTGCTGCCTGTTGACGCATTACAGCTGTGCTCAGTATGGTGGCATGTAAAAAAAAAATAATACTGGAGGGGAAATTAAAACAGTATACTGGATGAACCAGTATACCACCCAGCACTAGTCTAGGCTTACACTTAATCTATGTCTTAATGACGCTGTCCTTCATTTTGTATGTACAGGAAAAGGTATTTGCATAGAGACTTTCGAAAAAATAATGCACACACTTTTTAGAAATTATAAATTTGAAATAAAAGTAGGTTTTCTCCTTCTCCTGTAAAGTCAAGGTAACCAGACGCTTGGGCTTTTTCTTTTGGTTCATTCATCACAAAATTTGCACATATTGTAAAGAGCGACAGGCATTTTTTAGTTGAGTAAATAAATAAATAAATAAATAAATAAATAAATATTAAGCAGCAGCGACAGGCTACATATACATGCAGAACATTTAAAAACTTTTATTAACTTGACGTCATACCTGGTTTCCGCCCATGTTGTGGCATGTATACATTATGACTGGTTTTCCTCCATTGTTATTCTCGCCCACATCCAAACAGCTGTGAGAGCCTAAATTCTTCAGCTATAAGGTGGCAGAAAAACACAGAGTTAACCGACACACTACAGATTAAAAGATTAAAAGTTTCTTAATCCTCCTCTTGGAGACCCACTGTCCTGCACAGTTTCAACTCACCTGATCCGGCTCATCAACCGACTATCAAGCACCTTCAGGAGCTGGATCAGGTGTGCTAGGACAGGTAATAGTGGAAACTGCGCGGGACAGCGGGTTTCCAGGAACGGGATTAAAAGGCACGATGAAAGATGAGGACTTACAGCGCCGTACTGGACAGGTGTAAGATCAGGAACAAAGGCTTCTGGGTACACGTTTTCCAAATACCAGGAAAAGTTCTTGCAGTGTAAGGTTTCCCTAAGCTGTAGCCGGCCAGATATGTCCCCAAAGTTCTTCTGCAGGAGTGGAAAAAAACAAAACAGATGAGTTTAGACTAAACAATGTCTCATTATGTAAATGTAAAAGCAATAGTTTGGCAAAAAAAGCAAAAACATTTATAATTTCACCCCAAATATGATCAGTCGCAGCATGTTAGGCTAAAGTTACTGTTAGTTGGACGTACAAGGCTGATATAGCTGACTGATATATACAAACTGATATATACAAACTGTGGGCTTAAACTACACGGTTAACCTCAAACTGATCTTTGAATTTAAGTGTGTACTATATAACTATAGAAGTCTGACTTATATACGTACATAGTTTCTAACTCACTAGGACAGGGGTATTTAATTAGAAGTCAGTAAGGTCCAGTTAGAGGAGATTTCCTCAGGCCAAGGTCCGGACCATCATCATTTCTAACTTGTGTTATGAATTAGTGCCATATCCTGTATATTTAAGTTACCTAGTATCAGCATCTTATATCAGCTACTGAAAGACAAACTTATTACAAATACCGTTCAGTATATTTCAGTATATTTACTATTTAAATGCTGAACTGAATGGATTAATTATAAAACTCCAAATAATTTTTTGTGCTTACTTCAAGTAAAACCAAGAGCTACATTTAAAAAAAAAAACAGAATTATTTTGAAAAAAGTGCACCTTAAAGTGTTTATTTATAGAGAAAGTAAATAAAATGTGTGTCTTCTTGTTAACTCAGCTTCACAGATTGACATGTTGGTTGTACAGAGCGGTTTTCTCCAAAACTAGACGAGTGAGTTCATTCCAGAACCGTTCCTGTTAAACAGTCAGTTTTCACTGTTCACTTTTCTGTTTTTAGAGCTCGTTATTCTTTCTAACTCGCTTTATTCTCTGGCTGCTGCTCCTCGCTTCATACCTCGCCTGTGTGCACGCCTCACGCCCCAATGTGCACTAATCTGATTGGCTGAGGAGCCTTTGGTGATCTTACAACACACGTGATTGGTCTCTGAGTTCACTGCGCCATAAAGCCCGTATACCGTAAAGACAGAAAAAGCTCCGCCGCTTAAAATAAACACAGTCTAAATTAAATCATTCTCAATAGTTTATCAGTTTGGGTCCACATCTGACAACATCTGGTTCCGCATTCGGACCGCCTATTAATGACCCCTGCACTAGGACATACCATTATCTATAAAACTGTCTCCTGCTCCTTTAAAGTTTCTTCAGAAACCAAAGGTATTACATAACGAGCCGCTGCAGTAAAAGCCTTTACTATTTTAGGATGATGCAGGAACACTGTGGTGACAAATTGATTGCATTCAGCCACAAGAACAGTAATGAGGTCAGGTACTGATGTTAAATGATTAGTTCTGGATCAAACACCACTTAAACTCATCCCAAAGATACTGGATGGAGCGCCTTCACTGTAGAGTTTCAATTTTTTTCTGCTCCACAGTCCCATCCTGGCACTTGGCATTGGGTATAGTGAACTTGTGGCTCATGTGCGACTGCACCACAGCGTGTTATTCTATTGGCAATGTTTTTCTATAAAGAATTTATAAGCTAGGTGTGCTCAGCTGAACATCTGTATCAGCAATGGGTGCACATTAAATTTGAATTTATACATAGACGTATAGTGCATACTGTCTAGCTAAAATCTGTGGTTGCAACCATCTTAAAGGCAGTAAGCGATTTTAATCCAGCACACTTGTCAAATCTATCGAATATGTCAGGATGATATGCTAGCTGTGTATTCTGTGTGTGTGTGTGTGAACCCTGACTCTGTAAATGGGGAATAAACATGGAGGCTTGGAACATTGCATAATTTGGGATGGAATGGTGAAATCTGACCAAGAAGCTGAACGTAGCCTAGCTGCTACACCGTTTAAGGTGGAACGGGACAATTAGAAGAACAAGCTGAAGTGGTAGAATGTAACTTCTGCACTATTTAGGGTGAATTGAGAAAATTTAGACAAGAAACTGGTGAAACAGCTGGCTTTAGCTTGATCGAGAGTTGAAAGGCAAGACATGAGGAGGTTGCTCCTTTTCTGCTTGACAGGTAGGTACCACTTGCTCAGTAGTGTTTTGTCGTTATTCACTCCAACGTTATATCAAGGTATCTGTCCATACAATGTTTGTGAAGGGTTTCATTGCCACAAAGCAAAAAAATGACTAGCCAAAAGTTGTTCAACTTGGGATTGTGTGTCCGTAAATTTGGAGTTCATAGCTTTTAAAGGAACCTTGAAGGAAAGGGTTAATTTACTTAGCTGTTGAGTTCAAATATCAACAATGGTTCTCTAGAATTGTTTGATCTGACCACTTATGTAATCTCAGACTTGCTTAACAAGTTGATTTCATCATTTACGCAAGCAGTTTGCACAATGATAAGGTGAAAATAAGCTTCCATTATTTGTCAGCTACATTACAATCAAGCCTCAAAGCTCTGAGAATGTGATGTGGTTCCTGTTTGGCAGAAACACCAGTTGCAAAGAGTCATTCACCTCTCTGGC
Source organism: Megaleporinus macrocephalus (assembly GCA_021613375.1). NCBI lineage: Eukaryota > Metazoa > Chordata > Actinopteri > Characiformes > Anostomidae > Megaleporinus > Megaleporinus macrocephalus. The sequence continues at coordinate 13,737,433 of CM038718.1, read as the reverse complement.
CATCTTGGCTGCATTCTGGTTGCGGCGATAGTAGATGAGTTTGTAGTCGTCCATCCACACCTCAGCCAGGCGGACCTGGTTGCGGGTGATGACCTCAGTTCCCTTGGGAAAGGTGTGTGGACTCTTGGTGCGGAAGACATGACCAACTATGGAACAGGGGATAATCTCCAGCTGTCCACCACACTGCCACACCTGAGCACATTGATTGTATAGGCATTAGCAACATTTTTAGTAAGTAATATATACAGACTTTTAGCTGGGAGTGAGACCGGCCAATAGGAAGGAAAAGAAAATCTCTAACCCTGAAGGACATCTCCACGTTCTCTCCTCCCCAAATCTCCATCTGGTCGTCATAGGTTCCAATTTTCTCAAAGTAGACTTTGGAAATAGCAAAGAGGCCACCAGCAAAAGTTGGAGTTCTAAAAGAAAGAGAGGGAAAGCTTAAAAAAAGAGATACATTCACCAGGACAACTTCAGATACACCGCATAAAAACATCTCCCATACAGCATCTCAGGTCTCCACAGTGAGGCTCAAAGGATTCTCAAAACAACTGAGATGTGGTATAATGTAGTCTACTGAAGTCAAGCCACTTCAAAGAGTACCAGCCGGGTCCTTTAGATCAGGGGCGCTACATCTTTGTTCTGGAGATCTACCAAGCTGGAGAGTTCAGATTTAGCACACCTGGCTCAAATGTGTAATAAGCCCCTGAAAGCATTTAATACCTGAATCAGGTGTGTTTTATTAGGGTTGAAGCTAAAACTTTGGAGGGTGGTAGACCTCAAGGATCAAGACGGAGCAGCTCTACTCCAGGTCATTTAATGTCTTAAGAACACTGCGACATCTGTTAATGCCTGATATTACCAAGTAGGCGATTGTTTCAAAGCACTAGCACTAGAGTATGTGTAACTATCAGTCGTCAAAAGACATATAATCACGACTGTTCCTGATTACGGAAGGACAAACGATGGAGAAACTGACATTAAACAATTCTCAGCAGGGACATGGATAAAGCTGTCAGTTTCATTGTTTCTCTATCATTTTTAAACTGTATTAGGTCATATATATATATATATATATATATATATATATAAATAAAACACACACACACACACACACACACACACACACACACACACACACATCTATTGGGTCATTTCATACTAACTCATTGGTATTAAAGGAGCTGTTGTCATGGTGAATGGCCCAAACGACCAAAATGGAGAAGAAAAAAAAGTCTGGTTCCATTAACTTACATTAAAAGTAAAATATGTTTTTCCTTTTTTCTGTGAAGGGGCCACAAAGATTCCCCCAACACAACTATTAGCCACATACATCCACCAAATGTTTTATACTGATTATAATAATACTCAGTAAACTAATTTCCACTAATATTTAGATCATTCAGCCTTTCTCATGTCTAAAAAAGGTCTTTCACTGTATACCATGATGTACATTCACGCAATTTCTCTTTGAACGTTAATGTGCATTGACTGCAAGTACATGATCCGTTGAAACTGCACTGAGAAAATCTTTGTCCTGAAGAAAAGAGGTCATGCCAAACAATATCCTTCCGCATGTAATAAAACCAACGGCAACAACTGAACTGTGAACCATTAGGCAGTCTTATCTCATTCATATGTCCCATAAAGATTGCATAAGACTCACTTCACAGGGTAGGTCTCATCTTTCCGCTTTGCCTGTGCATAGTCAGGAATGCCCTCCCAGCCGAACGTAAGGCTCCAGTCGAAGTTGCCTCGGTTGTGGGCCCGCGCGGTGGCCACAGGCTTGTTGAACTGGAAGTTGTTTAAGTCGATGGCGGGGATGTCGGGGCTCACCACAGCCGTGGGCTCCTCCACTATCCGTGCAAGAAGCGGCTCAAGCCAGCCGTAGAAGCATTCACCTTGGATTAATAGGGGGAGGAAAAAAAGGAACGTCAGTCTGAAGCTTTATAAATACAAGAATTTCAAGTCAACGTCTGAACTGATTACTCGCTCTGCAGGTTTTAATGTGTTCTTTGTGTGGTTGTGCTGACAAAGGGAGTTTAAAAGTTGTGCAAGTTCAGTACATCAATCAAACCAACAGTGATAACAGCAGCAGGTTCAGAGCGCTATTGTGACCTTAACCACTGGACACGCAAGTGTACTGCTCGAGGAATGAATCATTCCTAGCAATACAATAATACAGCATGAAGCAAACCAGCTTGTTTTGGTTTACTGCAAAGCTGATCCTTTGGATAACAAAGGCTGCCAATTTTCTAACAGGAGTTGACGGGAAAAAGATCCCAGAGGAGCATTCGTATCCTGAAATGTTCTAACCATGTCACGGTCCTATTCTGTGCTTTTGTCCCGCTAAACGTTTAGCATTGTCAGCGTTGGGAGACAGGCACAAAGAAAAAAAAGGATCAGAAGTCATCATTCTGGTTTTATGTAAGGTGTGCCAGAAGAGCAGGTTTTCTAAAAAGGTCTCCTGGGCATTCATCTGTTGTACTGCTCATACAATGTAAAATTTGAAAAATGTGAAAATCCATGACAGTCATACAGCCTTTCAGAAAACATGTATTTACCAAGCCGCTTACATTTCTGAATATATTACATATACATTGACTGCTATTCAAAGTTTGGAATTAATGTTTTCAGTAATATAACACCAGTCTGACTGCAAATAAGTGTATAATATGACTTTAGTACATAGGTTTCACATAATTCACAGAGTGAGCAACAGAGCTGTAGATTCTTAACTTTAAGAATGAAGTTTTAATGTAAACTACATCTAGAACCCTTATATATTGTAAAAGTGGTAATTATTATTATTATTTTATTTTATTTTTTTTAAACCATATCTGGCAATTTTCGCAATGGTCATCCGAATGCACTGATGTACCAAACATATTTGCTTTTACAAGAACAGCTCTATAGGTTATCTATTAGCCTATTCTTGTTGATGTTTGTATTTTTATTTATTTATTTATTTATTTATTTACCTATTTACGCCAGGCCTGACAGGCAATAAAGAAGGGCAAAATTTATATATATATATATATATATATATATATATATATATATATATATATATATATATATATATAAAAAATAAAAAAACCAAAACAAAAAAAAAAGAGTAATAATAATTAAATAAATAAACCATACAAAGAAAAAAAATGAATCTAAATAGTTATACATACATACGCATAATTCACAAATCTACATTTATGCATATACATATCAAGACGATCAAGACGTTACTATAAACAGGTAATAACAGTATGTATATATCATATCATGTAATAACTTACTTTCTAAAAAAACAAAACAAAACAAAACTTTGAAATACTGGATAAAACATTTGCTATTCTTTCTATGTATTTGGTTTATAATATCTGAATATACACTGTAATCTTTTTTTATTGGATAAAAATGATAATACAAATACAGACACGCCATTCCAGATATAAATTAAAGCCAGACCAACACATGGCTTAGCCTAGAACACTGCCCGGTAATGGTCAGCACACTTTCCCGGCTGTCTGTGAATACATCACAGATGATTAGTGAAGTCAGAGCATCACCAGAACTCCTCCCCCGCTATCTTCTGATGATAAATAATATTAAAATACTAGAGTAAATATAAAACTACATTGCTATGCAAAAGTTTGACCGCCCCTGTTTAGTTGGGGGGCTATATACACAGTTCAGAACAAACACTCAGCATCGTGTTGCAGTATAATTAGTTAACAGCAGGGTGAATTGAAATGGGCTACATACAGTGGGCATCCAGGAAGGTGAGGACCTCTCCCTGGGCTTGACTGGCCCCCAGCAGCCTTGCTGTGATCAGCCCCTTCCTCTCCGACTGACGCACAACTTTAACAATCTTCAGTGTCTTCACATACTCGTCCAGCTGAGAGTGCAAATGACCTGCAGTACAAGCACAAAGTCACGGCGTGAAAATAAACCCAGAAATAGACTTAAAAACCACCTAAGAGCTTTTTTTACACACAACTGTGAAGCACACGCATACAATATCTTCACCGTCACTTCCACTTCCCCACAATGGCTTGCTGATGTAAGAGTCGGATCCAATAATATATTTTTTTTCATTGATCCTGTTTAGACTATTTTTCTTTGTTTATTGACCAATACTGGTGGAAAGAGATCAATATCACAATACTGTCTAAATATATCAGAGACCGCAGAACAGAAACCTTATCTGATCGGGCTATATTTGTTTTCAATTTCGGTTCACTATTAAAGTTTGAATACATTACCTATATTTATTGTGCCAAGATCAGATAAGCTACAGTCTGTAACACAAATTCTCCAATCCTCAAACGCCACTATTGATTTTCCATTTTCAAACATTTTTAACTCTGTGTCAAGTTTTATACCTGAATTTTACATATTAAACAAATTCTGACATAAATTTCCACAATAATGATGAACTTGTTTTTTTATTTATTTTGAATGTATTTTTTATTGGGTAGTATAAACATGTTAGGGTTGTAAGACAATATCGAAATTGTTGAATGTTGTGAAATGTTTTGTGATACTGTATCATAAACCCCCAACTGGTAAACAGCGCTGTTCTTCTGTTACACCCAGTAACTCCAACATGAACAAGTAGCGAAAGGGCAAACTGCTAATATTGGTATTAGGAAACCTATGCATATTGTGGGTTCAATTTTTTGTACTGACAGTTTCCCTAAAATTGTATGTTTTAAAAAATAAAAAATATCGCAATATCACAATATATCGAATCGTATCACCTGTATCAGGACACATATCGCATTGACAGCTCTACAATACACACCCATAGAAGACGGCTCTTATAATTATACACTTCTTTGAGCACAGATCATTTTAAAAGTTCATTACTTTTGTTTTTATTTTATGATTTTAAAGAAATTAAATTCTTAATAACAAATACATTTTAAAAATTGAAAACAGGATGAAAAGGAGTGGACACTAGGCCACATACATTTATATACAGTTAGTGTGAATCTTTTGCAATAGTAAAAATTCATTAAATCCAGTGGAGAGCTCAGCATCTTTAAAGAAAAGGTTTTAGATTTAATATTAAAAAGAAAAAAAGAAAAAAAAAAATAATATTATGCCTGATTTCTGGTATTTCAGCTTTTAAATGTATTTTCGACTAAGCAACAGTAGAACTAAGCATTTTTGTGATATTGTAGCTGAAGTTCACACAATTTCTCAAAGCTGTTGCCATTTCTTAAAAAACGTGACAAAAACCTCAAACGCATCAACATTTTTTTTGTCATATTCATCTTGCAGACTGCAATGCTGCTCACAAGTGTTACATGCATTATTTTAAGGAAATGGTTTACCAAACACTGAGCAATACAGGGGCTAATGTTGATCCAACTTTACCAACTTTACCACTGAGTAAAAACAACAGAAGACGATGACTTCTGATTGTGATACGACAGCCACGTTGTACACCCGTCTCGACTATAAGGGCGAAAAAAAAATACTTCCTGTGGTGTATAACATTTTTTTTTTCTCTATACACCCCCTCCATGTTCACTTACAAGCTTCCTTTTTCTCCGAACCCTCCTACTACACTTCTTCTAGCTCTTCCTCTAGAGAAATGCTTGTTATAGGTCTGTGGTGCAAAGTTATTTTTAGCTGAACTGCCATACAAATAATTGTGATTAACAATGGAACTGTCATTTTTTGGCACTGTATGCAGCGCAGACATCTCTCAGCAGTAAATATACGACTGGTCCAGTAGGCCAGCGCTGTAACCGCTGCTGTGTTTGCATTGGGGGCAGAGGTGCTTCAATAAACTGAGGCTGAAGATCCACCTATAAGGTTTGGATTGAGTAAAAGTCTTATCTGAGCCTTTGATAAAGCTGCACCCACTTGCTGTACTTGCGTCATCCACCAGTATGATTTCCTTCAGGAAGATGGCTGGGGACGTGTGCAGGACGCTGTAGACGGTTCGTAGGAGTGTGGACCAGGCCTCATTGTGGAATACTATGATGACGCTGGTGGTGGGGAGAGGAGGACACCGTCGGAATTTGCGCTCCACACACCTATCATAAAGATACACACAAACAAACAAACAATTTTTGGGGGGTTAAACGGAAGTTTCTGAGGTTGGATATTTATCACATGCAATTATGGGTGGTTAACCATTAACGGTTGCATTGCACTGAAGCTACACACCTTCAATCATACATTAGCTTACAGTACAGCTATACAAACTGATAAAAACAGCACCTGCATTCCTCTTTAAGCCTGAATCTCTCTTATCTAGTATATTACACAATTTTACTTTGAGATCGCTTCACAATGTAAATCAGTTACATACAACAGTGTTTAAAGACCTCCTTAATTTAATTAACCTCCAGTCAAAACAGCTATCAAGTACAGGTTGTTTACTTTTCTTTTGGTCCATAAATCTCTGGACATCAGCAAACTTATTGTTACTGTCCAGCACAGCACACTGGAGTTAAAATTCAATAATAAACATGAGCTCAAAGTGCAGACTTTCAGCTTTCATTTGAAAGTTTTATGTACATCTGATTCAGGTGAAGGAATGGCCATTTTCTTATATCACTCCCTCATTTTAGGGGCTCAAAAATAATCGGACTGTTGGCTGGCTCAGCTGTTCCCCAGCCAGGTTAATAAATTCACTTATTAGTAAGAAGATGAGCCGTTCCTGAATTGATTTCAAGCGCAGCGTTTGCATTTAGAACCTGCTGCTATTCACTGAATACAAAGCCCAAAAAGTTTCACGACCAGTATAATCAATCAAACCCATCAGTGAGAGACCAGAGAGAGCACAATGCAATGTATTTAGCAATGTATTTAGGTACTGGACTGCACTCATCAGCTCAGAAACCAAAAGGCATAGTTGAACTGATGAAGAAGAACAACAAGAACAAGAACAAGAACAAGAACAACAACAACAACAACAGGTGGTGGATGACCAGAATTATTTTTCTGGTGGAGAAAAACCTTCCACCACAGTTGGCCAAATCAGCCTTCCAGGGGTCAGGTTATTTTTGTGTCGCAGTCGACAATCAAGAAAAGAATAGAAAAGAATGAATTCAGCAGGTTTAACCACAACGTATACCAAAGTTAGGCTTGACCAAATCAAATTTGGTCACAAAAACCATCTAAAACAGTCTGTACAGTTCCAGATGGACATCTTAAAGACAGGCGAACATCAACATGCATCAGAATAATGAGAATATGGAGAAGAGAAGGTACTGCTCATGATCCAAAGTGTGTCACCTCTGGAGGTGGTGTGATGATCTAGGTATGTATCCCAATGCAACTAGCGTTGTGTTTAAAAATCGATTTTTCGATTCATATCGATCTTCATTTGAATAATCCGATATCGATTCGTATAAACCCGAGATTAACCTTTAAAATTAGCATTTTAGCCCCCCCATGCCTGATCCCCCCCCAGTCGCAACGAGATCTGGCTGGGGGCACACATCAGGCAAGCATGGCTGGAGCACAAGTGAAGGCGCCCCAGAACTTGAAAGCAGATGTCTGGCTACATTTTGGATTCAGAAACCAGGACGGTATATAAACATATAAACACTCATGTTTTTAGTAATGGTAGGTTGAGTGTTCCTTGTACATTTACCACATTAGTTCTCTGAAAATCTCTTTTCATATTTAAACAAAACATATTATTGTAACTGAAATATCCCTAAATGAATCGATATTGAAATGAATTGAATCGGAAATCGAATTGAATTGGGACCTTGTGAATCGGGATCGAATCGATCCGGGAACTCAGTGGCCATACCCAGCCCTAAATGCAACTATCCCAGGAAGGCAGGAAACACCCTGAACAGGCGACCTGCCTATCACAGTGCAAACACACATATTCAAATACACAGGCTATATTATTTGCTTAGATTCAGCCTATTGCTTTTACAGTGCTTCCCAGTGCAAACACACAATGACCTGAAGCATACTGTGAAAACAATCAAAAGACTTTTATGAGGCAAAGAAGAAGAAAAGGAAGAAATGCTCTGCAACGGCCAGGCCAATCACCTGTCCTAACAACGAATGCAGGCCAGCACTGCCAGGTGGCATGAGACCATGCCAGCTGGCACTAACGCCTTTCATTCATTCCTGTGTTACAGTGCTGGCCCCAACCATGACTTTTACAGCACAATTTACTTGAGGACATGGCTTAACCTTCACAATCTAGAAAAGCAACCCGCAATGCGCGACTCATGATCAAGTAAACTGTAAATATCAATTACACAGCACAGTGGACTGAAACGTGTCCGGTTCCTGGTCACCATACCTCTGGTGAGGGCCGGACTAGCAGGTCCTTCAGTGAAAAGCGTTATTGGGAACAGCAAATACAGTTATCAGCTAATGTTTGTCTAGCACTCATAGAGCTTCAACTCCGGCCTTTAAAAAAAACGCAATGCCACTCACTCCAGAGTTCGTGTGCAAATATACCAAACGGCCCCATGTAACAAAAAATGTTTTGTAAGGGTAAGTAAACGCCAACGTCACCATATGTGATGGCATTTGCACAACGTCATATGTATCATAACATGCCATTTTTCTGAAGTCTGGAGGCACCAGCACACTAACGCTTTGTTTAAATAACTGCTGTGACAATCTACAATGCAAATATAAACTACTACAGATACAGAAAGAGGTGAAAACGACTAGAAAAGATAACAGGATGATTAGGTGATATCCAATCAGTTACTAGTTATTACACAATCCTCTCTCTATATCTGTCTTTTGTATGGTACATGTAGTTGCCCAGTCGTTTAGAAGTACTGTCCACATAGTGACATCATTTATCATTTACAAACTTAGCAGTTACAAGAAGGATAAGCATTATTACGGCCTATTACGGCCATCATCAGCACCTTCACATAGAGTCACTATCAGTGCAACATACATCACTACTTGTTTTGCCACTTTGAAGATGGGAGGATTTCTTTTTCCAGCATATATAAGATATACCTGTGCAAGTACTAGGTTTCCCTGTTTAACCTGCTTCTATGGGGTATGCAGGATCAGAAGAGGCAGGCTTTTACTCCAAATCATCCAATATATTATTATTATTATTATTATTATTATTATTATTATCATCATCTTTTTATTTCAGCCTATGCATGTTGCAATGTTAGGATGTAAAAGAAAGTGAGTCTGGTAAGTCATACAGTATTTGAAAGCTGCTGCTACTGCTATGACCAAACACCTTGCATAATTATGCATTCGTCTTTGTGCTAAATAGCCAGTTGTCTAATAAATGTGAATGCTATTAAAACAGGCCACTGATTGTTCATTTAAAAATGTCAGCGTGGCATATTAAAAAGCAATTAACGTCATTTGTATTGTGACACTGGCGAAAAAAAAATACTGGAAATGTGCTTGTGGACTTCAAGTGTTTAGAGAACACACAGTTTGAGCTTGGGGTTAAAAAAAGCAAATAAAGGCCAAAACTATGGGCTGCTGGGCAACTTATATAAAGAAATCAAAATCGTTTATTAAAAATCTATCAATTATTGATGCAACTTTATCCTTTGTATTGCTTTTAAAATCAGTCTGCACTGAATATGACTTATTATTGCTGTGTATAGAAAATCAGCCTGCAGAGGAAAGTTAACTGCACAGTGTATTAGGACTTGTATGTGTACAGGTAATAACTATAAATGCTGATCCCCAATCCTAGGGGCCTAATAGATGTTTTGCATTTTTGCTCTAGTCTAGCCTCGAGTACACCTGTACCAGGTATTAGGTGTTCTTAATCAGTTCAGGTGTCTTGGGAGCTGGAAAAGAGCAAAAATGTGGCCGGTCTGGTTAGCCTTGAAGGGTGGGTGAGGAAAAACCCTGGACTGAATGGAGCTGGTCCCAGACCAGCTGATAAATATTCTTACTCGGGTGGCCGCGTGTCTTCTCCGAGACTTCGGTGCAGGGAGATTCGGTCGCTGGCAAACTGGTTGAAACAGTGGCGGGTCATGCCGTCGTCCTTCTCTTTCGTTTCGTCTGGGGTGAGATTGTCTTTCTGGAAGGCTTTGCCACCAGCTCCCTGGCTTTTAGGGTCTTCAGGTGGTCTCTCTATCCAGGGCTTGAGTTCCACTTGTGTGTAGAAGCCTGGGGGGCACTGCTGATCGACGGTAGGCTGCTGCTCCACCGGAGGGGGTTGAGGAGCGCCGATCTGGAAGGCGAAGTTGTTGACGGCCCCGCGGACCATCTCCATCACTCGCTCCTTCCTGTCGGACAGGTCCTTTAGCCAGGGGTCCTGAGCTCCGCTACCCACGTCTCTCTGCAGAACCACCAGGACCACCATGAAGAGCGTGCCACCGAGGATCGCTAGCTTCAGAGGGGAAATGCGACGCCTCAGACGCATCTTCGCCGAGCTTCAGGTTACGACAGCTGGAAACAAAAAACAGAGCACCCACCAATCAGTAACGACCCGGGCAAACAGCGGCGCAGTAAAACTGAGAACGGCCGAGGACATGCCAGCTGCACTCGTCCACGTCATGGGAAAAACGCAATCAAAGGAGAGCAGCGAGGGAGGTTGACATGTGGCCGAGGCACTAAAACTCACCTGACAACAAACGTGTCGCACCCGATAAAGCCACCGCCCTGCAAGGTTCTACGTGGCAAACAGGTGACTAAAGTGAGCCGTCAGCCCATGCTTACACTCCCATTATGTGTAATGAACAACACCACACACTTTGCATTAGCACACAGCAGTGGCGACAAGCTCTTTTCAGAGCTGTCCAGACGGACAAGAACAACAACCCTTCTTCCAGAACCTAAAACAGACTAAACACTGATCATTCTGGAAGCTTCAGACAGCTCCAGCGATGATGACACCGGCTCATTTCAACAGCATTTCTGTGATTACAGATTACAGAACTAATCAGACTATGATCAGAACATTCCTGTGACATCAGAAGAACCAGCCCAGGCAGCGTCAAAAGACTGTGACTAGTAATAGAAGTTTAGACCGACAGACTCTCGGGCTACAAAACGGGTTCATCCACACTCAGTGCTTTGATGCAAAACAGAATAATGTAAGGTGTAGACACATTCCATTCTTGCCATTCCCAGAAAGTAAGAATGCAAAAACGTACTGACGTACCCAGGTGTCGATGTACTAGCTGATTGATTACCATTATGGAGAAATATGACATTTATATCTTTAAGGTTACAAACATATCTAAAAATAACATTGTGCTGCTGTCAGAATACACTCTCCAGTTTCTGGGTATTTTAAAATACCGGTTGTATTCTGTGTGTACATTTCATTATGAATGAGTCACAGGAAATGGCCCACAATGACATTCTACTGACATTAGGACTGGTCGATATGACTATGACATATATTATATTGTGACAAATGATATAACACCCTTTTGGGCTCAATCAGTACTTGTAGAACAATGGCCAACTACGTGTATATGTGTATTCACAGATTTTACATATCATCCATCTCTAGATCACATTAAATCATACTTTGCTCAATTTTTTTTTTAAAGAAATAAGCTGTTGGTCATTGAGTACTGATAACATCAGTGATATATTTAGAAAAGCATAGTCAGAAAAAATATCATGATAATGATAAATATCATTATATTGGCAACCTCTACTTACAAATGAATAATCATAAACATATTCTAGCACCGTAACTCAGAGTTTCACAAAAAAGATTTTGCCAATTCTGATAATTATAGATTGTGTAAGTCCACTGCTGTTCACTCGTTTACATACTGTTCTGAGCTTTACTGACATTTTACATCTTTTTAATTTTGAAGTATAACCTTTATCCCACCTGCAGACCACTTTTTGGCTTCAGTCACATTGAACATTCTAAACTTTCACTGTGTCGCCAGCTCATTTAGGCAGAACACACTTAAACTTTCCGGTTGAGGATGTAATCAGGACACTATTCCTTACATGAGTACCCACCTTGTTCAATCAGACTGATAATTGGAATGGCCTCCATTGGGCTAGCCTGTGTACATCTATACAGATGTATTCTATTTCGATTGATCTATTACTCTGATTGCTAACAGATTACCAAGATTCGCCTTTCTGAGGTCTAAATACACACAATATCGGTCTGGGCATCTGTTCACGATGCCGATACGGTTTCGATATCATCGGCTAAGACGTTACTGTAGACTTACAGCAGCAGCAGCTACACTGGCACTTCATCAAGTCTTCAAAGCAGCCTAAGCTCAAAGTAACTCACTTTTAAACGAAGCATCACACGGATTGACAAAACAAGAACTGCAGGTCCTCCGTGGTCACAGCTTTGAGCCAAGAAACGGAACAATGTCACCTTTTCTCTTTATCTCACGACGTGTTTTCTTATTCTCTACTTCCTCAACAGCAGCAGCAGCTCAGAGAGAGAGACTCTAACAGGAAACTCGCTCCAATAAATGTGACAAGGAAGCACTTTTCAGACTTTTATTTATATTTATATCATACACTACTAAACTATCAGGGATCAGTAAATAAAAACAGACCCTCTTTCAAACACAACAAGTTGCTGCTGCTGCTGCTGCTGAGGGAACTGAAGACGTGGTCCTCAAATAATAATAACACACCACTCCAGATAACGTTCACGTTAGAGGGAAATAAGAAGTGCTTCGACGATAAACCTTCAGTCAAAAGGGGCATTATAAGTGAAGGTTTTTGGTTTACAAAAGGAAATAAAGGCGAAAAGAAAGTTGTAGTTGTAGGCTAGGACGAGGGTGAGCTCGGAGAGGAGAGACAGAGAGAGGGAGCAAGTGCAGATATATCACTGCTTCGTCTACTACCTGAAGAAGCGGCGTCTCTCCAGAGAGTCTGGTCGGCTTCACGGGACCGAGAAGTCGGCGGCTCTCCGTGTCTCACCGTGTGCTTCCGAGCTCGGAGGGGGCGAGGAGAGGCTGAGGCTGTGACTGCGAACTTACGGGGGGCGGCGAGTGAAGAGGCAGCAGTGAGCGGCCACACTGGCCTCCCCGCTTCCCTTTGAATGCTACAGGTGCCATTCGCCCATACGAGCAGGCGGAGTCCTCTGGGTCCTAACGCCGCCCGCCAAACACGCTCGAGGCGCCGGAACGAAACTGCCGCACTATTTAAGGTGGGACGGAAAGAAATTCGAAAGCGAAGCGAACTTGAGTCTGGTTTTTAATTTCATCGGACTCTGGAGATAACGTGCCCCACGATTACTCATATTTGGTAATCATATTTTGGTATTCATATTGCACTCCGACAACAACGACTTAATTAAAGTTCTGGAGAGGGTGCAATGCGTTTACATGCGTTACCTCCGTACACCTGAATAATGGATGGAAAGCAATTAAATACCGTCTCCAGTACCGGCGTCTTGAAACCGAATACAGATTTATTCAGAAACGGAGAAAAGCCCCGCCAGACGGTAGATCTGCGCGATCAGCTTACAGCCGGTGGGTGAGAATCCAGATTGCAAAACCACTGATGGACATGAAGCATAGAGGACAAAACTTATTAGGGTGGGGTAACCGGACTGTAACGGCTCAATGATACATTATGATTGACAGGCTAATTATAAATATTGGTAAGGTTTCCAGACCTATCCTTCACTCCTCGGTCCATACACTCCATGCATGATCATGCTGTTTTGAATGGACTGTTTTTGTGATGTCACAAAAATTATACATATAATAATAGTTATTATTGTTATTACTGTCACCTTTATTTAAAGGGGCCGTGTGTAACCTCTAGTGGTGAGGTTGAGTATTGCAACCTGCTGTACCCTGCTGGAGGCTGTCAGATTTAGTTTTGCTTCTTAATTTGTTTATTTTATGGCAAAGATTAACCCTGCATAGCTTCTTCTAGGTTATTCTGTACTTAATAATAAGTATGGTCTTCTATTTGTCAAAATATAACTGGCACCACAAGTGTTCTAGCAATTTATTCTACCCATTGAGCCGTTCGTAGCGGTCTGTACAGCTTAGTACCTCAGTGTTTCAAACTTTTTATTGTGTTCTTTATGCTAATTCAGTTCAGACACAGCTTAATATCAATGGTAACAGAAATCCAACAGCTTCCTGTTAGATTTTTTTCCCCATTCCACCTTAAATGGTGCTGCGGATACATTCTAACGTTGCAGAAATAGTACAAATTGAAGAAGAAGCTAGAGAATAAGAAGCTAACTTCAAACTGGTAGTGGTTTAATGCTGGTAGTATATTTGATAAACACATTTGAGCTAAAAAAAATATCCTACCTGGGGTTTTTTGCACAGAGCTACTGATACATATTCTTTAGTTTATTCTTCTTTCTACCAAGTCTCTTCCAGCCATTGCTTCAAGCTGCTGCTTTAGTGAAAAACATCTCATGTAAAAGTCATTTTACATTGGATTGTCAATTCTGGCCTACTGTAGCAACATTATGGCTCTACTTCACAGCTTCTGTTGGAAGACAACCCGCTTCTATGTAGATATGAAGGCTCATTCTAAGCTTAAAAAAACAGGTAATTACAGTGTATTGAAAACAGAGTTTTGTATGAATTCTACTCCATTATAATAGATCCACACTTAAACTTACACACCGCTCCTTTAACCAGGAAAGTCTCACTAAAAGTCTGTTTTAAAGGAATGTCCTGGCTAAGATGATCAGAAACATGTATACAAAACATATCAAACATCAGCTTCTCCAAGCCAACAGTGCTGAGCAGTTAGCTCCACCCATTTGAAGTTATAAGGAGCATTTAGCTCAGACTGCTGATTTGAATGAGGCACACTGCAGGGCAGCCTATCAGAACAGAGCTCATTTACATATACCAGTCTTAAAGGCACAGTAACAATAAACAGCCTATGACAGCATAGTGAAACGAGGAGAAAAGACCCATCAGTTCAGTTTGATGTATTAATCCTTTACTTTTAATGTAAGTTTTGTTCTTAGCAGTTATGGAGCGTTCCGGATGGTCCATGTATTATGAAATAGTTTTCCAGGCATCAGAGTATCCGGTTGACTCTTGCACTTCTTAAGCAAGACTTCATTCTTCATCACCTGCACCAGTAAAGTGTATGATGAACAAAAACAATGTCTTTCCATGTTTTGAGGGATTTTGCTCCAAAACACCAGCTCAGGAGAGCTCAGCGAGTGCAGAGTCACAAAAGTACAGACTATAGCATGTAAACTATTGCCCCCTTGTGGACCACAGTCTTTTACTTTAACTTGACTTTCCCTCTCTGTGTCATGAAAGAAGATGGACCTGTGGAACCTGTGCACTGCCGTATTTAGACTCCACTGATAGGCAGGTTATGAAATCGTACCATTAAATTAGGTGAGTAATTATCAAGAGCATTCTGAATGTGCCAATTTTGAAAACACCACCATGTCAGGGACCAGTTTGACAAAGAACGAATTTCAGTAATAATAATAATAATGATAATATTTATTATTGTAATCTTTATTTTTACAATCATGCAAAAGTTTCAGATTTTATGCTCTGTTGATTTTCTCAGTGCAGTAAACACATCCTCTACAGAGAACTCTGCACTTTTCTGCACAATCTTTGCTGCACAATTTCTATTTATTTGCTTTAAAACACGTTTTTCACTTGACTTGGTTTGGCGATATGATAAACTCAGACAAACAAACAGAAACTGTGCACTAAACTGTGCAAAAGTGTGTTCTCTGTAGAGGATGTGTGAATTTAGTTTCACTTAGAAAATCAACAAAGCACATCATTTGTGTAGGCGTAGGAACCGGGGGGGATGGGGGGAACGTGTCCCACCCAATTTCAGAAACAGTTAGATTTGTCCCACCCAAAAATTAAACCACAGAAAAAGTGGAAACTGTTTAAACACTTTTATTTTGTTTTATTTTGTTGTTAGCAACTGGTTGTTAGGTGGTCTGGGTCTTTCACTTTGTTAAGGCTTGTGTTGAGATGCCTGTTCAGAAATATCCTGCAGTCAGCAGCTTCACTGACCTGAGTTCTCACCTCGCTGTAGCGTCGGGTAGCTCGCGCCAACTTTAAACACGAGGTCAATGATGAGAGCAGTGAATAGCAACGATAATAAATATTACCGTAAAATTATCGTAAAAAATACGATAATAATGTGTTGTTATGGTAACAGACTAGGAAAGTTTGGGTTAGCTAACGTTAATATTAACTTTAGTCAGAAAGCACTCTGTAACGTAGAGTTACATTACTCTCTAGCCACGTCTCTAGCCAAGTGCGTAAAAGAAAATATAATAAATATAATAAATAAAATGAATGAATAAATAAAAAGACACGTTAGCAAAAATGCCCCCCCATATTTTCGCCTACAAAAATCAATAAGGACTGAATCACTACTTGTGGCTGGCTGAGGACCACAAATACATATATTTTAATACTAAACTGCTTCAAAGACTCAATTTTCAAAGGAAAATTGGAATCATAATAAACTATAAACATGTCATTGTAGGTGCCATGTGCCCCATGACAATTTTTGTTTAGTAAACAATACTCTCAGGTTGCCATAGTAATTATTTCTACGTATTTTAGTTAGCCATCATAATGTCAAATTATAATATGTAGGGGAAACTGAAGATGAAGCCAGTATATACTGAACAAGATTGTACATGTGTGCTTTAATAGTTTTACAATATAAGCTAACAAATACTAGAAGTCTATAAGACTATATATCACCAAGAATTCGAACTAAATCATAACGTGCTTATGTTAAACCGTCTTGTATAAACAAAACTACACACATAACTGAGGCTTCAGGGGGACGGTTTCACTATTTTTACTATATGTCACATCAGTTTGTCCATTTTATACATAGTACGTCATAAAGAACCATGAAAGCATGTCTATTCAAGGGCACTTTCTTGCTCTACCATTGCAACCTGCAGTGTGCGTTGTGCTGGTGCAAGTGGATCAGACACAGCAGTAATGCTGGGGTTGATCCACCACCCTGCCTGCTCTGTGGTGGTCTGTAAGGGTTCACATCATTAAAGACCAGGGTAAAGGGGGCCGACAAAATATGCAGAGTCTTTGCATTTCGTTGCTGCCCTAGAGAAAAACTTTACAGGAGAGGCCAAAAACATTCTTTACTTTTTATGTAAGTCAATGGAACCAGATTTTTTTTCCAAACTATTTTGTAGCATTTTTTATTGGTAAAAAATAGAATATAAGCTGCAGCTCATGGGTTCAAAGGAAAATAAAATTAAGATATGTTTTTCTTTGGAAAACAATGATTTGTATTATTCTTTATTAAAACTACACTATAGCCTTAGCGCTGTGAGTACATCTGGACATTAATATCACACAGCGTTTCCATTACTAACTGACAGAAAATCTACAACAAAGAGACACAAAATGACTCCCAGACCAGAGGATCAGAGTGAGGACATAAAATCAGCAGCACAAACTCATTTTTTCATATTTGCACTCACTGCAACAGTCTGGCCTAAACTGATTAATACTGGTCTGTTGCTAATCTAGCTGGTCATCCAGCATGCAAGCATTCGAAACACAACAAATGGTCAGCAGAATAGGCACAGACTCAAACCTAGAAACTGTTCACCCTCCTACTAATGAGTCTACTAATAGTAGTCAATTGTTTTTTTTATTTTTTTATTCTCATGATAGGTACTCTTATAGGCTAATAGTGGTCAGTTATTTATTGATCAGAATATGTCAATCCAATGACAGGCTTAGGGATATTCCTTGTCAAAATCTTTATTCTTTATTCATATTGCTCCTGGTGTGCTATTGATTTGCTACCTGGTGTTTACCAGCGGAGGTTGGGTTCCACTTTTGAGTCTAGATCCCTCTCAGGTTTCTTCTTCCGTGCTCTTAGAGAGTCTTTCCTATCCATTGTGACACTTGGCTTGCTCTCTTGGACCTGGATTTTCTGTAATGCTGTAAACACTCATTGTGAAAAGTGAGATTCATTCATTTCATTTCACACTGGATTCATTAGCTTTGAGCTGAATACTGAAACGCTGACCCTCTTGTATATACACTTTGTATCCGTTTCAGTGAGGCATACATGAACCACTTCATCATCCACTTTATCTGAAACACCTCTCTGTCCTTGTTCTTCCACTCAATAGTCACTTTGTTAGCCCCACCCACCTTAAAGATCGCTTCATAGGTGTACAATTACTGACTGTAGCGCATCTGTTGTCATGCATGGTTTGCTGGCCTCCCTCTACCCCATTCATCACTGGTCAGTATCTGCCCTGAGGACGCTCTGTTGACCAGATAGTATAGGGGGTGCTTCTGAATACAACAGTTACACTGATATGCAGCAATGTGATGTGATCCCTGACATCCTGATAAAAGAGTCCAGGGAAAAATCAGATTCCTGCAGTGCAGCCAGCCAATAAACTCAAAGAGGACGTTAGGCAAATGTAATGTAACTAAACTAAACCTAAACTTAACGGCTTTAGCAGAAAATATATACATACATTATGTAGAATACATCATCTGCATCTTTATGTTGAATTTTATTTCTTTTAAATATTTTATATTAGATTTCTTATTTCTTTTTAACTGAAGGATTTAATGCCTTTATTTATGTCTTTATTTATGTAAAGCATTTGGAGTTGCCACTGTGTATGAAAGGTGCTATACAAATAAACTTGCCTTTTTCAGAAGACTACACAGTAACGTCAACAACTGAATAAAATTTAATGAGTTTTTTGGAGTATTTGTTGTGCCCACCCAGTTACCCTTCTTCTCAGAAGCAGGGGTAGCTTTTCCACACCTCCAAAGTCAGGCATGAAGTAAAATCTACAGTAAAATCTAAAGTAAAATCTAAAGTAAAAGCACAGAAACTAAGGCTTTTAGTAAACCTGCCATCTTGCAGTGTATGTTTTTGCACCTCTCTGCATGCCCACCCACAAGGCCACACACAGCAGACAGGACACTGAGACGGATTACTCACTACACTGCTCTGAAAGGAGAAATAAAACGGAGAGAGGCATGTCAAGAACGTGAGAAAAGAAAAAGCCAGGCTCTTGAGATGACCTTGATTGTGGCTGCATCTCCAGGCAACAGACCCGCAAAACAGCAGAGCCACATTATTCTTTACTTCCGAGCGTGCTTCACTGCTCGCTGCGAACACAGGCACCTTAATGATCATCGGTATGGTGTGGTCCGCAAGGTACCATCACAATCCTCACTCTCTCGTGGGCGCAGCCTACATTAATAGTTATGGGAGAATACAAGCTTCCAACACGCTGCAATCTTAGCCTCTCATGAAAACTTAATCCTTCGGTTTAAGGCCTCTACATAAGGACTTCATGAAAGATTCATAGCGGATAGGTAACTTGCTTCCGAGTCGTTCATTGACATTCATTAGTCTTATGTAGACACACAGGCTCTGAGGTTGTTGACAAATGAGTTTTGGCGCAAGTAATAAACAGTGCTGTGTCCGTCATATATATATATATATATATATATATATATATCAGTTCTCAGACACTGTTATACCTCAGAGAAATAAAACATTTCATTGAAGTCATTTGTGGTGGTTTGATGTGAAATGATTCACTGTACATTAATGTACTGGCCCAGATTTCTTTATAGTGGTGGTGTATCAAAAGTTTGGGATCACAGTGAAATTTTCTTGTTTTTAATGGAGTATCTTCCTTCCTTAACACAACAATGGACTGACGGGTCTCTAAAGAAAGTTATTTCTTTCTGGCCATCAACTGCTGATGCTTCAGATACTAAACTAAGCTAGAATGTTGTTCTCCCTTTTATGCTCACTTATTAGTAGAATGTTTTTCAGCTGTGCATCACAATTGAGCAAGAGTGTCCTAACAACCAATTAGTCCAATAACATCCTTAACTTGGATTGGTGGCCGTACCAGGAGATTTAGACAGAGGACTGAGAATTACTGATAATAGAACTATATGCAAAATAAGCCTCTATACAAAAATAGACTTTAATACAAACATTTTTATTCTTTAAAAATCATCTGATACACTTACATTAATTGTGAAATGGACAATATTGTTTGTGAGTTGCATGAAAATAGCATGAAATGAAATTCTAAAGTGATTCTAAGCTGTTGAGCGGTAGTGTGTATATATATATATATTTATATATTTATGCCAAACACATTCAACAATGTAGAGATACTCTGAGGTGGTCAGTCCATTGTTCAGCAGCTTCTTTTTTGATTCACAAATTCCTTTTCTCAGTGAGGAGCTTCCTGACAGCTACACATCCTTTCACACCCATAAGGCTGATTTATCTTCTCACAGTGGAAGGGTGATCTGAAGCAATCAGGCTCATTTTAAATGTCCGTGCTTGTATTTTTAGGGTCTACTAGAATAGACTGTAACTGTTTTATACTGTATTTCTGTATTCAGGCTCCGTCTGAACTGCTCTGTTCAAGCTTCTCCAGATGAGCCCGGAGAGATCTGATTGGCCAGTAACCACAGCCACCATCCTGCTACAAGTTCTACCCCTACAGGCAGATAATACGGACGGTGTTATGAGATGACATCATCTTGTAACAGAGAAAAGGCCTGAAACTCCAACAAGGGAGAGTTTCTCCTCCAGTTATGTACTGTTGGTCTTATTTGTGTTACCAGCTAACTCTACTCATTCTTCTGGATGGGAAAGAGAGTGGAAGCACTTCAGACCATCTTCTACTCACTAGGATGAAGAGACTCCACTGAGGGACTCTCCCAGAAACCATATAGCTCAGATATTTTTTTTCAAATATAGTCTAGTCATCTCCAGGTTCCATCCCTGGTCCGGGCCGTTCTTTGTGGAGTTGGCATGTTCTACCCGTGCTTGAGTGGGTTTCCTCCCACAGTCCAAACACATGCATGTTAGGTTGATTGGTCACTCTGAATTGCCCACAAGTGTGAGTGTGTGAGTAAGTGTCCATGGTGTACCCCGCCTTCGCCCGATGACGCTGGGATTGGCTTCAGCCCACTTGTGACCGCGACTAGCGGGATTAAGCGGCAGAGAATGGATGAATGGAGTCTAGTCATCAAGATAAAGATGTTTAGGCTCATTTAGACCCCCACTGAGCTCAAGCCTTTCTACAGTGTACCACTCTCACCTACACTGCTGGGACTTGTTATTCATTTTTTTAATGATAAAGAACTGGCATGAAATTGATAGTAACAATAATTTTTAATCATAACTTATAACCTATAAACTTACACATACTAATTATTATTTATTCATCACAGTGAGACGTGTGAATGCCATCAAGTGTGTCAGTATTTTTCTCTATTAATTTTTAGTTAAAGGAGCAATATGTAACATTGTAGTCGTACGTAATTGATAGTTAAGATTTTTAGTTTCAATCGTTCCAAAATGAAACAAACTTATCAACAGACGCAACGTCAAAGGCGTCTATGTATTGTGTTTATTTACTTATTTAATAAACTTATATATTAAATATTTATATTTAATATATTTTAGATTTATTTTATTATTATAACACCTTTTACAGCAGATTTACACAAAGCAGGTTTACAGAAAACCAACTCCCCCAGTGAGCAAGCCAGGGGAGACAGTGGCAGGAAACTCCTCTGATAAATATAAGTAACCGTATGGCAGAGATATTTAATGAAGTTGGAGTGATAGCCTTCTAGCCTCGGCCCGTCCTGTCTGGAAATACCACTCTGTACTTGAAGAGGCGACCGTGAGTCACTGTGGCGCTAAGTCTGCCTTTAGTTCCCGCATGACTGGATGATGAAGAAGCACATCCGCTCTCATTCAAAAGAAAACAAGTAATAAAGACTGCATTGTTTTTTTAGTTTTTTTAGTTTTTTTTTTTACTTTTGCTGACTTGGTCAACATACTAGCCTGAGCTTACAACAGCGGCCGACCTCACCTCCTTTCTGTGAGAGCCACACATTAGGAACCATGTTTTTTTCTGTTTTATTGTGAACCATGTACTTGAAAATAAAGTTAAGCTCGCAACATTTCAAAGCCACCCAGACTGACAGGAGGCTGACAAGAAATTTACCACAAACTCCTGAACTAAACCGTTTTACATATCGCTCCTTTAAACATTTAGATGTGGTGATTAACTTCGTTGCTCTGTCTAACACCAACTGCAGGAGTGAGGTATAAAAACACCCCCGTCAAGTCAGAGACTTTCTACTAGTGTGAGCTTACACAACAGTGGCCAACCTCACCGCCTTTCTGCGAGAGCCACACGTTTAGAACCATGTTTTTCTGTGTTTTATTGTGAACCATATACTTGAGAATAAAGTTAAGCTCGCAACAATTCAAAGCCTCCCAGACTGACAGGAGGCGGACAGGAAGCCTAAAGGTCTAATAAGCAATTCTTTCTTTTAATCACCACAAACTCCTGAACTGAACCGTTAACAGCTTTTTGCTGAAAATAAAAACTATAACGTATGAGGGTCATACGCAAACACTGAGCTGCCAGGAGGAGAGTACCCCCCCCCCCAAAGACTTGAATCTCCTGTGATATGGTGATATCTTGCTGTGCCAATGAAAGTTGGACATAGCCAGCACGCGTTTTGTAGAGTATGAATTTGACAGAGTAATTTTACATATCGCTCCTTTAAACGTTTAGATGTGGTGATTCAGGCTTTGTTGCTCTGTCTAACACCAACTGCAGAAGTGAGGTAGAAAGACAGCCCCATCGAGCCATAGACTTTCTGCTAGCGTGAGCTTAGACAACAGTGGCCGACCTCAACGCCTTACTGCTAGAGCCACATGCTTAGAACCATGTTTGTTTTATAGTGAACTAGATACCTGAGGATAAGGTAAAGCTCACAACATTTCAAAGCCAACAAGATCAACAGGAGGGCCACAAGGAGCCTAAAGAATAAATTCTGATCTACAATGTAAATATTTCCTTTAAAATGACCACAAACTCCTGAACTAAACCGTTTCACTAGATATTTTAGATATTTGATAATAACTAAAAATGAGCTACTAGAAGAAGAGAAACAAATAAATATGCTCTCCTTTCGGCGACCAAGAAAAAACACTCCTACAATCAAAACGTGTGTGTTTGGTGATACAGCTGCGCCCGGCCTTGGTGGTCAGCGAAAGCAGCCGGACGCAGTTGGGGAGTATAGAGTCAAAATAGTGTCATAAAGATTTTAAGTTTGTAAAATAACTCAGTTAGAAATGTACTGAAACTTGCAGCTGCGTTTAAACAACTACATGCACATAAGATCCAAATCCACAAATGAACTGGAATTTGAAACCTGAAACAAAAAGTAATATTAATAATAATTCAAAAGTACAAAGGTGGAAAAATATTTTAAATGTATATACAATATATTTTTTAATTTGTAGAAAAGATTTGCATTTGTAAATCCAATGTTGTGAATGTGTGAATCAGTACTGCTGAAAGTGTGGAGGTAAGAACCCTCACGTTCACCTTCTCTGCTGCAGTTGCGAAACTTGACCCTGTTTTGACGGCTAATTCATGGACCAATAGGAAAGCTTAAGCTGGACCAATCAGATTGCGAGGCTTGGTTAACCAATCAGACCACTGCATGTAGTTGTTTAAACGCAGCTGCCAGTTTCAGTACATTTGTGACTATTATTTTACAAACTCAAAATCTTTATTACACTATTTTGACTCCATAAGGGAGGAGTTTAGAAAAGAGCCTCAACTCAGACAGTCGCTATCCACAGCCTACGGGAACGACGACGGGTCTCACGGTGTTCGCTCTCTTTACAGCTGATGAAGTAGACGCAATAGAAAGAGTCGAAAGTAAGAAAAGTAAAAATAGTAGAAAGAAAAATTGATCCAATCAGTGTTGTAATGCTTTTAAAGACAGTTACAAATCATAAGAGCAGTTCAGAACACTGTAGAGGAGGGGTACTTAATTAGTTCAGTACAGTCTAGTTAGAGGAGATTTCCTCAGACCAAGATCCAGACCGTCATCATTTCTAACGTGTGTTATGATTCAGTGGTGTATCCTGTTTACTGAAGTAGCCTAATATCAACATCTTATACCATCAGCTACTAAAACACCAACACATCACACATACCGTTCAGTATATTTCAGTATATTTACTGTTTAAATGCTGAACTGAAAAAAGAGCTACATTAAAAAACAGAATGCTTTTGAAAAGTGCATCTTAAAGTGTTTATTTATGGAGAAAGTAAATAAAACGTGTATCTTCTTGTTAGCTTCACAGATTGACGTTGGTTTCTGTTTTTAGAGCTCGTTATTCTTTTTGGCTCGTTTTAGTCTCCGGCTGCTGCTTCTCGCTTCGGACCTCGCCCGCGTGCGTGCCCCACGCCCCAATTTGCACAGATCTGATTGGCTGAGGAGCCTTCGGTGATCTTACGGCGCATGTGATTGGTCTCTGAGTTCACGGAGCCGTAAAGTCTGCAGGGCCAGCAAAAGTCGGACAACATTTCTAGATGGCACATGTGTGGAGTGGAGTATGAGCCAGTTTACATATCGCTCCTTTAAACCTTTAGATGTCATGATTAGGGCTTTGTTTGTTAGTCCAGTTAAAACGGACTCTGGTTCGTTTTGGCAGGTGTGAAAACAGTAATCGCACTCGGGTGTGGACCAAAACAGCCGCACCGAGACCCTCGAGAGGAGGTGGTCTTGGTCCGGTTCCAAACGAACTCCGGAGCAGTTCGTTTGTGGTGAGAACGTGATCCGACCTCGATCCGACCCAAGTATTAGGTGTACTCCACAAGTTTGATTTAAACATCTCCTGCAGCCAGGTGTGCTTTGCATTATGGGATGCGGCAGATGGCGTGAACAGAGAACTGGAGAACTGGAGCAGCTAACAGGGCGAGGACAATGAAGCGAGGTCTCTCTTGGACTAGCAGTGAGGGACGTTGTCTACTTGATGTTTGAGGTGGACTGTAGTTTGGTATATTATCAGATTATTATTACAGCTGTGAACAGATGCTGTCTCTGCCACTGACTGATCCAATTATAGATCATAAACCGTCCGTATTGACGGCACACACAGAGTCTCAAGAGCCAAAACGCCTGTTGTTCTGTACATTCAACAGCAGCCGCTGCCTCTTTATTCAGGATATAAAACAAATACAAGGATACAAACGTCATTTGCTGAAAGCAAAGTCCAGACACAAAGACTTTTAGTTATTTGTTTTAGATTTTACAAAACAGGATCTGGTCAGTCCTTTAAAAGTGTGGAGTTTTCCTGCTCCCGTGATTTCAAAGCTGTAGTCTGTGGTGACGTACGGAAGCTCTGTTTCGACTCCGTGCTGAAAGAGAAAAACAAAAGATGCTAAGTGCATACAGAAACAGGTGCAGGGTAGTAAAAGCAGAGAATTACACTTCTCGGACATTGGAACATCAGTCTCCAACCAATCAGAAGAAAAGGGCCACCATAGGACCACCGTGGACCGGATTACCATTTGGGCGGTAAACTATCTCTTAGCGCAGCAGTGCTAACGTAGTGGTGCTGTAAGGCACTGCCGTTTCAGTGTTGGTCACTGTACACATACATCTGATTCTGGTTGCATATAATCAGCAATATTTGTATCTTAACGTCTGTATTGATGACTTTTCCTTCTTTTTGGCCTTTGTGTCTCTGAGGTCTGTGGAGAAGTGCTGTCACTGTTTCTCTTGTTTTCAGAACACAAAGGTAGCTTCAACCAAAAGTTTGAACGCTAATATTTAGGAAGGTTAATCATTCACGGGCATGAAAACGAAGATGAGGAGAAAGCATGACCATCAGAAGGCTTTTAGAGAACATGCGTGTTTAATTATGGTACTTATTGGTAGAGCTGGACCGATCAGCGATTTTGAGGTCGATTCCAATCGCCGATCACCTTTCAATGCGATCGGCCAATAGCCGATACCGATAGAGGGTGGGGCTATATGCCACGGCAGGCATATAACAAGCTCACTTTTTAACAAGCTCATATAACAGAATAATTTTTTAAACAAAATTACAGAACATAAACAAAGTAAATCATACAAATATCCCCAATACTGCAATCATTACATTAAGCTAATTAAATAAATGCAGTAAAAACTGCAGTCATTAAACGCAGACTCTGTTATTTTAAACGACAATCTGTAATCATTATATGTAGAATATTAAATTGCTGCTGCTGTTCTGTTCGTACCGGTCAGATCTGGTCTGTATGGTGTTCTGGATTATTTGTGTAGTGCTAGCTGTGTGTGCTAGCTCTGCTGTTTGCTGATACTCATTGTATTCAGCCGAGGGTGTACTCTTTAAACCGTATCAGATTAGAAGTGTTAAATGTCTTTGTCTTCGTTCCCCAACGAGACACGGTTCATTTTACAGATTTTAAAAACGTTCTGTATGAGTCTGTGTCACATACGGCAACAAGCTGCCAGACGGACGCGACACAACGCAACGCAAACTGTTCTCGCGAGGTGCGCCGCTTTAGTCAGTCTGTGAAAAAATTAAACGGTATGTATTTCCACCTAGCGGTTCAGATAGGCATTGCAAGGAGCTGCCATTCTATCATGATATCTAACAGCTTTATTAAACAATTTATATCCATTTCTTGTAGGCCTAAACGAAAGCACTAGAAATCAGTTACATTTTAATATTCAGTGCTGCTTGAAGGCATGTGAACCGCATAAATGGAACCTTAAATATGGTCAGATCTTCATTTTACTCATAACAATACATAAGAGGAGCCAGAGAGAGTCAGAGCGTCTCTAATGAGAAAAGGTGTGAGGTCAAAATTCTGACCCTTACCTGCACGGTGAGAAGAATTTTAGGCAGAGTGACTTCCCCGAGCAACAGACAGTTCACCTGCCTCAGAGCCGCAGGGGGTACTGGAGTAACCAAGAAGTAGAGCCCTCGTGCCATGTCTACTCCTCGAAGAACACCTTTAACAAACAGTAAAGACAAATATATATATATGAACAGAGGTGTCAAATAATGAAGTAATGAAGTACAAATACTTTGTTATCTTGAGCAGAAATTTTGGTTATTTATACTTTTTACTTCTACTTCTTACATTTTCACACCATTATCTGTACTTTCTACTCCTTACATTTTAAACATAGCCTCCTTACACCTATTTCAACTTGTTTTCATTCATGCTTCTTCTTTATTATATTTACATTGTACTATATACACACATACATACATACATACATACATACATACATACATACATACATATATATATATATACATAGCTGGAACAGGAAGCCTAGCACATCCCAAATTTATCAACATTAACATTTTAATATAACATTATAGTCATTATGCCTTTTAGAAAAATGATTTTTGGGGAGGTGGGCTAGTGCACTATAGGCCTAAGCTTTTGTCCTTAATGGCATTTTTTTTCCTTACATTACTTTTACTTTTATACTTTAAGTAGTTTTGAAAGCAGTACTTTTACTGGAGTAAGAAGTTTGAGTTGATACTTCAACTTCTACAGAAGTATTTTTAAACTCTAGTATCTATACTTCTACCTGAGTAATGAATGTAAATACTTTTAACACCTTTGTATATAAACATATCAGGCTTGTTCTGCAATTAAGAAAGACTGTATTATTCAGTTTATTTCCTTAACCTGTTAATCTGGATGTGCTGGATAGTCCAACACATCTTTGCTGCGTTTCCTTGCCAGACATGAAACAGGAAATAGTGGTGCGCTCACCTAAACCCACGCACTGGCAAATGGGTATCTGGGAGAGAAGCACAGGGCCTCCTCTTCCCGACACCTTTTCTCCCAGACAGCAGAGTCCCACAAGACTGGCATTGGCTGCGTACAGGATGTGGTTTGGCGCCACCTCACAGTGTGTAACTCCTATAGCTACAGCTGAGTGAGGCACCTGCAGGGAAGGAGAACAAACGAGGCACAGAGAAACGTGATGAGTGAAGAGAAGGATGACAAGCAGGTGCAAAAAGTGCTGAAGGACAAATAATTACATCTTCACGACTTTTCAACGTTTTATTAATGAAGCTTAAACTGGCAGCTGATCTAGCGAAGCATTAGGAACACCATGCATCATGGATATTTGAGCAGTAATGCAAGGAAACGGTAGTAGCAGCATTTGACCCATCTGCACTAAGTCCTCTATTAAAAGCATATGCAAACCGCTTTAAAAGGAAACCAGCTATTCTAAGTCTAGTCAAAGCAATAGCATTTACCTGGTAGGGAGTGAAGCAATGGAGGGGGCGAACAGGGCCTGGTTCTGGAGACTGTAGCTTGCTGAAATAGCCCAGTAGTGCCAAGTCCCGAAGCTCGTTACTACGCTGATGACGCCTGCGGGAAACACAGACAGAAGCTTACTACCACAGTGATCAGAAATGAATGATGTACTACTATTATTATTATTATTAGAGATGGAAAGATCGATCGGCTATGCATCTGTATCAACCAATTCTTAAATCAAAATATGCGATCGATGATCGGACGATATTTCTCTAATTTAGCCAATCCCGAGAGCCGATCGATGCCGTTAAACAAATGAGCTTAATTTCCAGCTAGCGTTTTGTTGAACCCCCCCTCCCGTTAGGTCGCAATTCCTATCTAACCCGCTAGAGGGAAATACATACCCTTTCATTTTCCACAGACTGACTAAAGCAGTGCGCCTCGTGAGAACAGTTTGCGTTCACGGCATGTGCGGAAAGAAAATGTTGTCCGTCTGGCATTTTGTTGCCGTATGTGACTCAGACTCATCAGGACGTTTTGCAAAATTAGTAAAACCAGCGTGTCTCGTTGGGGAATCAAGACAAAGACATTTAACACTACTAATCTGATACAGCACTGCACACGGCTGAATACAGTGAGTATCAGCAAACAGCAGAGCTAGCACAAAACTAATAACCCAGAACACCATACAGACCAGATCTGACCGGTACGAACAGAACAGCAGCAACAATTCAAGAACTACATTTAGTGATTACAGACTGTTATTTAAAATAAGCAGAGTCTGCATTTAGTGACTGCAGCTTTTACTGCATTTATTTAATTAACTTTTTTTGTTTTAAATTAAGGGTCTAAATTGAATGATTGCAGTATTTGGGGATATTTGTTTGATTTACTTTGTTTATTTACTGTTAATTTTGTTACAAATATTATGCTGTTATATGAGCTCGTTAAAAATGGTAATAAACCAGTTTAGACCGTGTTTCAAGACTTGCTTGCACTAATAACTACATGTAGCCCTGCTGTGGCATATAGCCCCGCCCTCGATCGGTATCGGCTGGTCGGAATCGGCCTCAAAAACGCTCTTATTATTATTATTAATAATGTGTTGTTCCCTCCATTCACACTTAATCATTCAGGACTACTTTGTGTGCATCTCCGGATTATCAATCTAATTGTTTAAGCAGGTGCAACAGGATTTGCAATGAATAGTTTTGAAGAACTATGAGGAAACAGGAAATAGGCTCTTCACTACAGGCAAAATCTACACCAGAGGAATCAAACCCCCCCCCAGGTACTCAACTCCTTATTTAACACTTTGATTAAACTATTCTGTCAGTTACGAACATCTTCATGAGCTGAACTAGATTAGTGCTTTAAAGAGTCTTCAATGACTTTCACATTCATCTATAAATGCATTTGCAAATAAATGATCAGACAGTGCACGTTCTCACACGAGTTTCTAACAAAGCACAGATCACAGCTTACAGTTCACCAGAGCTACCGGCCCCTTCAAACTCCGAGTGGACACTGAGAAGCACGTGACTCCTTGAGGAGAAGTGACTGGCTGGTTCCTCTGCGAGAGAAGGCTGGGACGGGGGATGTGTTTGCCAGCCCTGGGCGGATCGTAGGAACTCAGGGGTGAGACTCTCGCACTGGGGCATGTCCCCATAGCTCAGCTGCACTATGTGGGTGACTGAGAAGAAGCGGATGAGGTCAACCAGCAGCTGAAAGCCGTGGCCTGTGGAAGAAAATACTGTACTCAGAACAGGATAAACGCTACACTGCAGTGACAAAAAAAAAAAAATAATAATTCAAATCAATCGTGGATAAAAATGGGTTGGACCATAAAGTTAGTGCTTTTGATTTGCAGGAGCAGAACATTAATGGCAGCACAAACAGTGGTCTATAGGGTTATAACATATACCTAAATAAAAATAAATCTATGACTAGTAATGGCACATACAAGTGGCTAACAGGTAAATACTATCCAAGTCAAATAAATCAGCTACAATGGCATTCTCTTAAAAGGCCTGTATCAAGGGAAACGGCATTTTCCTTGTTTTTGTGATGTCACAAAAACAACATTTACACTTGTTGTGTTTCCAGCAGTTTAGCTCTGTCCGTTTACACCCAAGTTATTAAGAGTGATGGTTCAGTAAAGACAAACAACCCAGGGGACAGCAGGAGGCTTAAAAAATATTTATGTTAAAACTACTGAAGACTATGCTTTGGTACCTAACACCAAATTTTACAAGTAGATCTTTTGGGGAAAAACACAACTACTAATCAATCATGCAATCTGTCACCCATGCGGACATCAGCCTTCCCAAGTACTTTCAAGTAGGGGTGTGTGATACGATATCTGAATCGGCATGACTGGGAAAAAACAATAATCAGAACGCCACGACTCCACATGCCTTAATACAGGCTGCTGCACTGAGAGTGCCCATACTGTGTGCTGACATAACTGCCTAAACAACACACCTAAAGCTAAAATAAGTGAACACACTGTGCCAGGGGAAGAAACTCAGACACCGCCAGCCTCGCAGTCTACCGCCAGCCTCACAGTCTACTGCCTTAGATTTAACTCCTAGGCGAGGATCATCTTCACTCGCCTGGAGCTGGTTTGGATCTGAGAAGACTCACGTTGCTCAGAAGACGGCAGTTTGCAGACTTTGTAAGAAAGCAGTCTTTAAAGATCGCCTAACAACTGACCTGTTCCATCATCTCCAGACAAACCACCACACAGAGTATGAGGAATATAAACAGAGTATGAGGAGAATGAACAGAGTATGAGGAGTATGAACAGAATAAGAGGAGTATGAACAGAGTATGAGGAGTATGAACAGAATAAGAGGAGTATGAACAGAGTATGAGGAGTATGAACAGAGTATGAGGAGAATGAACAGAGTATGAGGAGAATGAACAGAGTATGAGGAGAATGAACAGAGTATGAGGAGTATGAAGAGAGTATGAGGAGTATGAACAGAGTATGAGGAGAATGAACAGAGTATGAGGAGAATGAACAGAGTATGAGGAGAATGAACAGAGTATGAGGAGAATGAACAGAGTATGAGGAGTATGAACAGAGTATGAGGAGTATGAACAGAGTATGAGGAGTATGAACAGAATAAGAGGAGTATGAACAGAGTATGAGGAGTATGAACAGAGTATGAGGAGAATGAACAGAGTATGAGGAGAATGAACAGAGTATGAGGAGAATGAACAGAGTATGAGGAGAATGAACAGAGTATGAGGAGTATGAACAGAGTATGAGGAGTATGAACAGAGTATGAGGAGTATGAACAGAGTATGAGGAGTATGAACAGAGTATGAGGAGTATGAAGAGAGTATGAGGAGTATGAACAGAGTATGAGGAGAATGAACAGAGTATGAGGAGAATGAACAGAGTATGAGGAGAATGAACAGAGTATGAGGAGTATGAACAGAGTATGAGGAGTATGAACAGAGTATGAGGAGAATGAACAGAGTATGAGGAGTATGAACAGAGTATGAGGAGAATGAACAGAGTATGAGGAGAATGAACAGAGTATGAGGAGTATGAACAGAGTATGAGGAGTATGAACAGAGTATGAGGAGTATGAACAGAGTATGAGGAGTATGAACAGAGTATGAGGAGAATGAACAGAGTATGAGGAGTATGAACAGAGTATGAGGAGTATGAGGAGTATGAACAGAGTATGAGGAGAATGAACAGAGTATGAGGAGTATGAACAGAGTATGAGGAGTATGAACAGAGTATGAGGAGTATGAACAGAGTATGAGGAGAATGAACAGAGTATGAGGAGAATGAACAGAGTATGAGGAGAATGAAGAGTATGGACAGAGTATGAGGGGAATGAACAGAGTATGAGGAGAATGAAGAGAGTATGAGGAGAATGAAGAGTATGGACAGAGTATGAGGAGAATGAAGAGAGTATGAGGAGAATGAAGAGTATGGACAGAGTATGAGGAGAATGAACAGAGTATGAGGAGAATGAACAGAGTATGAGGAGAATGAAGAGTATGGACAGAGTATGAGGAGAATGAACAGAGTATGAGGAGAATGAAGAGAGTATGAGGAGAATGAAGAGTATGGATAGAGTATGAGGAGAATGAACAGAGTATGAGGAGAATGAACAGAGTATGAGGAGAATGAAGAGTATGGACAGAGTATGAGGAGAATGAACAGAGTATGAGGAGAATGAAGAGTATGGACAGAGTATGAGGAGAATGAAGAGAGTATGAGGAGAATGAAGAGTATGGATAGAGTATGAGGAGAATGAACAGAGTATGAGGAGAATGAACAGAGTATGAGGAGAATGAAGAGTATGGACAGAGTATGAGGAGAATGAACAGAGTATGAGGAGAATGAAGAGTATGGACAGAGTATGAGGAGAATGAACAGAGTATGAGGAGAATGAAGAGTATGGACAGAGTATGAGGAGAATGAACAGAGTATGAGGAGAATGAAGAGTATGGACAGAGTAGGAGGAGAATGAACAGAGTATGAGGAGAATGAACAGAGTATGAGGAGAATGAAGAGTATGGACAGAGTAGGAGGAGAATGAACAGAGTATGAGGAGAATGAACAGAGTATGAGGAGAATGAACAGAGTATGAGGAGAATGAACAGAGTATGAGGAGTATAAAGAGCTTCGAGAGCCCGCTGTCCAAGACGAACCTAAATCAGCTAAGGAGTCTAGAGAAACATACACTCAGTAAACTAGTAAACCTCGCCCAATGACAGACTCATGGGATAAAGAAGATGATAATGGATGGATATTATATCCTTAAAGATGTACAAACGAGTAAAAAAAAAAAAGACTTTTACAAACACATTTTTAAATAATGCAAAGTATGGCTTATTATCGTTATCTAGAAAATACCAGAAAAAAATCCAGATATTTTGTGTCACTATCGCACAACCCTACTTTCAAGCTGATTTTTAAAGGAGATCCTCTACCATTTGCTTTCATTAAGCCTGTTGTGTAGCTTTTTGTGCATGTAAACCGAGTAGCCAGAGTAGAAAACTACTTTTCTCAGCTGCCTAAAACACCTCACTGAAATTCCAACATTCTTCTCTGTTATAAGGTGCCATCACCTCGTAACACAAACCTTATAGTACGGATGGTACTTATGACAGGATGCTGCTACCACTTTTAACTGCTCTGGTGGTTGACCAATCAGAACAGAGTGGGTGAGCTGACTGCACTAGTCTCATCGGGAGAGGGGGTTTAAAGACACGGAAGCTTTCTGAGACAGGGGGTATAAGGATGTACAGAAGGAGAAATAGTTACTGCTCCACATCCTCCCACATACTAATGTGGCTAACCCATAACTAGAGTCATTAACATTTAGTACACTTTAGCAAAGTGCCTGACCTTTGACCCAGCCCATGGTGTTGATGATGATTGGGTTTTCCCCATTGTAGTGCCTCCACAAAGTTTTGAGGGAGTCCAGGTATCTGTCTAGGTCAGCCTGGCAATCAGTCTGCCCATAGAAAACCATGTGGTCAGACTCTCGCTGGTGTGTAAAGGGAGGGCCTGAGAAAAGTAGAAAATAAAACAGTTATAGTGTCTTACAGGACTTACAGTTGAAAGCAAGATAAAATATTAAAACATTATTTGGCTTTACCAAGTCCAATCAGGGCAAACCATACCGGTAACCAGACAGCATGTTAATGGTTTGAATGTTAACAGGCAACAGGGAAAGCATTAGCAATGCTTTCCTTTCTTCAACTGTGCATATGTACTGTACTGCTTGTGTGAGGTACTTACCCAGCAGTGGCTCAGTCACTGTGGTTAAAGAGAGACATCCGGGAGGAGTGAATTCAGTCTGGCCAAGGTCGCACTCTAGATACTCTACGCTTGCAGTGCTGCACACAAACAAATACATGTGCGTATTAAAACTGCTACAAAAGCACAGAACCATCATGCACGCCCACGCATTCTCTTACAATACAAATCACTGCCCTCTCCTGCAACAAATTCTTATTATGGAATACATGTCGAGTTTCTAGTCATTAAAATGCGACAGTTTGTGCTCCATTTCACTAAGACAGGCTCGATGGTGTATTTTCCCCCAAATAGGACTGTATAATGCTGGCACTCACTGGTTGAGTAGGCTGTTGATGAGATGTCGGTTGAAGGTCGACTTGCCAGAATTTTTGGCCCCACACACAAGAATAATGGGACAGCGGTCAAAATCCCCTGTGGAAAAACAAGACAATGGACAGGTTAGATCTGCTAAGGTAGCAGACATATGAACGTTTCAAATGGAAATATATTCACATCATCTAATGAGGTAGAGAAGCAGCACTAAAGTTAAATCACTTTACAAGAAGAACAAATACAATACATGCTACTGTTTAAAGGTTTAAGATATATTTATATATTAAGGTTTAACATTATTTTTCAAGTTGGTCAGTGATACAATGACAAGTAATTCTCATTGTTCATTCCCAGTCATGTACTCATCTACAGCTCTTAATTCTTCTGGACGAATTACATTTCTTCATTTATTTGCCGCCTCCTACAAATTGATTGAAATCTATGATAATGTACTGTTGCAGCAACACAGAGTAATTGTGCATCTTCAACAACTTGGCTTATACTATTTTAAAACTCCATACTTTTGAGTGGTAGTGCATGTGTACACGTCATACCTTCCCAGGCACTGAGGAGGTGGCCGAGAGCTTCTCTATAGCTGGGGGACACGACCAGGCCTCGGGTACATGGCCCTCCCAGAGCTGTAACACCCACTGCTGAGAGGGCAGGGTCATGTACAGCAGCCTGAGATCGCAACTCTTTCTGTGAAATACACATGACCCACATTTCAATGTCAAATGATAAAAGACAACATAATTTAACTCATGAGTAAAAGTCTGTATAAACATTATAAACACTTTCTGGCCACAGTAACAGACATACAGTTTGTAATATAGGTCTTGCAGAAATGTACAGTACTGAAGAGATTACTAGTTTGCTAATTCCTTTAAAAGAGCTCAGTAACACTGAGATTAAAAACCGGTTTTATCGTATTGATTTATCAGTCTAATTCTACATACCTTCTATGTAAACATTAGTCTATTAAGGCTTTAGCAGAGCTCAGTAACACAGAGATTAGTAACAGCCCATTACATTGACCTATCAGTTTATTCAGGCTTTATCAGAGCTCAGAGCTTCAAACATGTCTACATTGTTTTATATTTTATTTATCTATGAGACAGTCCTGAGCGTTGCTACATGGTAATTGGTGCCGTCCTCTCAGGTTTTAGGTAGCACTTTGGGTGAGTGATTGCTTAGGGTCAGTATAGGCAGAACATTGCTGGACTTTGGTCAATTTTGGACTCAAAGATTTGTTAAGTACATCAACCTCTTAGCCTCCAGTGATAAACTGGAGAAAAAACATTTGAGCACTAAGCTCATCACATATCAACAGCTTTATTTGGGGTACGTGGAAAATTGTGTAGTCTTGGTCCAACTATTGCTGTCATATTTAAATTTACTATGTATTAATAAGACCATGTATGAACAACAGCAGAGCTTACTCACCGAGT
This sequence comes from Megaleporinus macrocephalus, assembly GCA_021613375.1. Lineage (NCBI taxonomy): Eukaryota > Metazoa > Chordata > Actinopteri > Characiformes > Anostomidae > Megaleporinus > Megaleporinus macrocephalus. The sequence continues at coordinate 13,701,813 of CM038718.1, read as the reverse complement.
TCACGTCGAAGAGATGACAGAACTCACTGAAGCTGCCAAGGAAACGTGTGAGCGGCAGGTCCAGCGGCTGCAGCAGCAGCACACATGAGTCCGAGTCCACATCGTTTAGTAGCCTCTTCCGAGGCTCTGTAATGCAACAAGAAAGTCACGCATGAACCTGCATGATCAAATACTAGGTCTACAATGACTAGCTGATGATAAAAATATAAAAATGCTACTGTAGCTTTCTTCAACAACAAGCACTAAAATATTAATGAGAGAATAGTTGTTAATGGAATACACTACAAAATGTTGGTGGGGGATACAGCTTTTATTGCTTTGTTGCTCTGTAGTTTATACCATTAGGCGATTATTGGATGATGCAATTCAATCTGACCTAACACCAACCTATAATTTATTTAGATCATTGAGCAGTGGTTTCCAACTTTCAAAATATATCATAACTTCCATAAAATAGAACTGTCAGCTGGCTAATTGCTACTAACTTATAGACCGACTAAGTAATATTAGCAGTACTTTGGTGAAGAAAAAGATATTACATGTAGTGAAAACCACAATTAAGCCAGCAGAACAGTATCTCCATGACTGCAGGTAGTCTAGCCCTCACCTGAGGAAAGGTGCTTGCGGACAATGGCCTTGGCCTCCAAACGGCCTTCCTTCTTGTTCTTGGTGGACGGCGTACAGTCCCCTAAGGCTGTGATGGTGAGGGGGCAGTGGGACAAGGGGGAGAAGAGTGGGTAAGGTTGCTGGCCCTGCTCTATGGTGAAGCCCAGCACCTCCACACGGCCGCTGAGGCAAGTGAGCAAGCACCTCCCTCGGAAGCAAAGTGACTGCAAACACAAGAAAAAAAAAGTTGGGGAGACTGATAGCAGTACCACCCAGAACACTACTATTACAGACATCTAGAATCGTTCTCTGTTTTACCTGGCCTTGCTGCAAGACCAACACCGTGTGGTTCTGGACATGGTCATGCTGGGTATGGTATCCCCGCACCTCCTGGTCCTCCAACCGTCCTGAAGCCGTCGAGGTTGAGTTTTCTTGACGAACTCCTTCTCCTCCTCGATCCTTACCATTCTGAAGGACACTCTCGGCATAGGAGCGCCACTCCTGAGAATCTTCTGAATCGCTGTCAGGCTCTACCTCTGTCCCACCATTCGTGTGGGCGTGAGAAAAGGTAGCGGGCGCAGAGACCTTGCCTTTGGCCCGAACCGAATGACTGTCCTCAAGTGTTGAATCTACAGCCTTGGCATAGACCTTCTGTAACCGTTTCAGCTTCAGTTTTTGCCTGCTAGCCAGCTGATGCTCTAGTTTCGCTGTGGCCGGGCTTGAACTGAGGGAGGACGGGTCCAAACTGCGGAGTTTTTTGTTATGAACACGCCACTTGTTCCTTGGGTGGCGTTTATTGGCGTTTCGCTGCTCATTTTTGGAACGGGAGGAGGGTTTATGCACTTTCATTGTTGCTGCTTCTGTTCTTTCATTGGCACTGGTTCACCTGGACAGAAATATAGACAAATAACACATGTGCACAGACAAGAGGACCTCAGTGTTCAGTGTTCAGTGTTTATCAAAAGGCCAGGAGGTGGACTGGCCCCTCAAACTGAGCTACTTTTTGCTACTCTTTGGTTACTAGTGTCTGATGACACCAGTTTCTCAGCTAACTGGCTAACTTCAGCGTGTAGCACTAACAAGTGACACTTTCCCTCACCATTACACAACATGGTGATAATGCTCACCAGCTCAGAAGCAACCTACTGTGTTGACATTTCACTTGTTTGAGCTAAAACTCTGTAAATTATTACGACAGGTGCAATGTTTACACAGCCTCTGTTCACATAATGCACTGCACTTAGCTAGCCAGCATTAGCTGTGTTAGCACAGCACACGGTTTGTCTCACTTTGACACTTAAAAGCTTTCAGCTGACATATTTCAGACAATAAAATAGCTCATGTTAGGCCAGGCAGTCAGTGAAAACCTCCACATGTGTTCGGTATTACCAATTCGGTGGCTGTGAAGTATCAGTACTGCCTTGTGCACCGCACGTTAGCCATGCTACCGCTACCTGCCCACCTTCTCATGAAAAGCCAGCACATCTGCTTCGAAGAAAACATGCAAGAAGAAGCACCGACATCCATCAAACCCACGTATAAAATAATTTAGAGGATGCGCCACGAATTATCCACAAACCGCCAGCTAGCAAACTAATGAGCTGCAGGGCTTCACTCCATGTGAGGGGCTAAAGCTAGAAGACTCGGTCAGTCGCGTTATTATAACGACACGCTGCGTTAAGTTTACCGTTGGTAACGGGCCGTCATGTTCCCCTCTTCTTAAGCTCTTCTGAGAAACAGCGCAGTCTAATACAGCACTTTAAACGAGGCCATGGAAACACTGTGAAGGAACCGAAACCTTAAAACAATGCAGCTAGCGGCTGGCTAACGCTAGTAGCGATATCCGACTCGTGAGTGATTCTTTTGAACCGATTCTTTCCGGCTTCGCAAATCTAACTGTATCGATCGTGTTTTCATAGTTTAGATTCATATCCTAAAGCACAAACAGCAATGATTATACTTAAATAATCTCCCATAATTTAACTTCAGGACATAAACACTATGGCGTGTCAAGCGCATTTCTATTTGCTTGCACCTGCAGTTTTAATGCTCTTGTATTATTTGCACGTGAAAACAATATTTTAAACAATCTCTTTCCCCCTTTTTCCAGATTGTTTGTTGGCTTCATCTTACAAAATGTTAGTGCTCACCCTCTGCACTGAATTTCAGTCTCTCTATAATGCAGCATGAATTGAATTGACATGACTGAATCAGTGAATCGCCAATTCGAGGATTTGATTCACTGACACTGGACTGAGTCGACTCTATAACTGAATCAGTGAAAGGCGTGCAGGCTACTGCGCGATGGACGACTGAAGCGTTTCTCACGTTTAAGTTCCTTTAAGTTACTTCCCAACATATAAACACCTCTATCCCGGTATCCAGCGTCTGTTGTGATCTTATTATACGTTTTATAATTAGGTAACGCAAACCGTGACATGCTGTACAAATACCTCATCAACAAAATACGAAAAGCTTTGATTGGCCAACTACCTTGTAGGCGACAGCTGCAGACGTCACTTCCTGCTTCTTCCCGACATGGCCTCCTGTTGTTTAGAGGAGAAAAAGTATTTAATGGTTTTAGGATACTATGTATTCGCTAAATTCCTTTGTTAATAGCGCTGGTGTTTTTTTGTTTGTGTAAAAAACGGAGAAAGAGAGAATTGTCGAGGTTTGGGAGAAGGTGAGTTGTTCGCCGCTGCTACTTTAGGGAGCGTCACTAAAATACGGATATCGTGCTCAACGTCGAGCTACCTGGTTATTAACCGTAGAGCCGAACTAACAACAGAATAATCGGAGCCCTTAGGATGTCAGCTAAAAAGATGTGCTTTCATCTCAAATGCATCGTGAACGAGCTTCACTGTAGAGCTGCAGCGGTTTGAGAAGCTCCAGTGGTTCTTTACGTACAACATGAATCGCTTCTTATTAAGACAGTAGACTGCGCCCTTTTAAATAAGACCTCATCCTGTAAACATGACTCATTTCATGATGCCTTGGTTGTGATTATTTTCTGGTTGGTCTGCAGAGTACTCCTGCTGCTGGCCTGCCTTGCTTCCCCTCTGTACAGATGGAGATTACAGCTCCAGGGAGTATCCATGCTCATGCTCGGTGGGTGCTGTCCCAGCTCAACCAACAGAGGGAGCTAGGCAAGTTCTGCGATGTCATGCTCAGCACCCCTAACGGCCAGGTGTTCCTGGCCCACCGCAATGTCCTCGCCTGCTTTAGCCGACTGTTCCACGATCCCGTCTCGAAGACCACATCAAGCATGGAGATCAATCTTCCCCAGGAGTGCTCTGATGATGGCATTGAGCTGCTCTTAGGTTTCTTCTACACAGGAGAGCTGCAGCTCAACAGTGACAATGAGGCCAAGGTTCGAGTTGCGGCCAGTGGACTGTCAGTCCCTGATTCACTCATGCCTTTCCAGGGTTCGCCAGAGAGTAACACTACTAAGGGTTTGGACTGTACTGGGGACACTAAAGGCGAGCCGCCCCCATCAGAAGTGGACACCAAACCTGATGTGACCGCCAAGGAACAAGCAAAACCTCGACAGAGAGTGAAGAACAGAGCTGAAACCCCAGGGAAGGCAGCACCAGTGGTACCAGCAGTTACAGAACTTGAGGATTCCTCCAGCACCAGTTCGCCCACTGTTACTCGGTCAGGCAGGAGAGTAAAGGGCCCGAGCAGGCTGGTGGGGGAAAGCCCAATGACTGTGCTTCAAAAGGCAGGAGCACCAAGGAGAAGATCACCAGGTGTTGAGGGCAAGGCTGAGGATACTGTCATCACTACTGAAGGAGATCAGAGTAGTAATCAAGGGTCAGGCGAGGCTAAGGTAATCGGTTCATCCACCAAGTTTGGTACTGCACACTTAAATACTGTTTTAATGCAGTGGCTGTCATGCTGGAGCTGCTGGTAGATTGGATCCTGATCCGGTCAAGGGAGAACATTCATGGCTCCATAACTGAGGTCCACTAATAATGCTTATGTGGTCTTCTGTACCAAAAACAGTGATAATTTCATTTTCCAACCTCTCAAACTTTTTGTTACTGTACCTTTAAGAATTTAAGATGTTCTGATTGGCTGCCCAATAACCTGCCCAGGTTATTAGGAGTGGTTAAGTCCTAATAACCTAATAACATATGCTCATATTATCATATAGAATGAAAAATGTATATTGTGTATCACTGCACCAAGACAGCATACTTTGAATCTAATAAAAATATTATTGGCACATATATATATGTATATATGTGTGTGTGTGTGTGTGTGTGTGTGTGTATATATATATATATATATATATATATATATATATATATATATATATATATATATATATATATATATATATATATATATATATATAATGTATGTATGTGTTTTTATAATGTCCATAGAATGTTCCTGCTGTGAGCCAGAACGATGATGCCAATGAAGACGCTGAGGAAGACGGTGTGGGTCTAGATGTTTTCCCAGAGGACACTGATGAAGAGTACGTACCTCACGATTCGCCTGTCACGCCGTCAGTGAGCTTGAGAGGAAAGCGTAAGCGAAAAGGCAAAGCCACCAATAAAGAAAACGGAGAGGACTCTCAGAAAGACGGGAAGAAGGGCTCCGTGCAGTGTCCCACATGCCACAAAACATTCCTCAGCAAGTACTACCTGAAAGTACACAACAGGCGGCACACGGGGGAGAAGCCCTTTGAGTGTGCAAAATGCGGGAAATGCTACTACAGGAAGGAGAATTTGCAGGAGCACGAGGCCAGAAACTGCCTCAGCAGAACAGAGGCGGTGAGTTAAAAACAAAAAAACAGAAGCATTGGTCACATTTAACTGCCCAGGCAGTGTACAGGCCGGTATATGACTTATTTACATGTCAGAGTTTAATGTTCAATAATAATGTAATAATGAATTCATAATTAATTATATCCATAATATTACATGAAAATAAAATAAGACAAGAAAAGAAAAGACAACTAAATTGTTAGTTATAACTTGTTGGAAGTGACTCGTCTGCTGAAATTTCAAGTATACATAACAGTATACATGATACATAATATACATAATAGTTAATGTACTACCTGCATGTGTACTAGATTTTTTATCTTTATAGGTAAAGTAAGTAAGTTTGGACTATTTCTGCTGCTCAATTCATGCATCATCTTAAAAATGAACACAATGGGGTAACTGACAGCAGTATATATTTAGTATTTTGAAATTTTTTTGTATATTTTAAGACAGGAGTGCAGTGAAAGTCCTTGGGAAATACTGCCACTCGTGACTGTAGTGATTCAGTTACTGATGGCTGCTAAATGATGTAAATATTTCCAAAAAGTAAAATATGTTTACAGTAATTTGCTGAAAAATGGAAGAGATGCCCAGTACAGTACCAATTAGATTTTTATTTTGGTCAAAAAAAGCTTCTTCATTGAATATTATAATCTGTTTTTAGCACCCTAATATATGTACACCTGATTTGACATCTCCAGATTGATGCATTATGATGAAGTGCATTTTGCACCTCTAGCATTAAAACATGTAAATGATAATAAAAGTTTTATGTATATGCTCATTACCAGGGGTATAAGAAAATATCAAAATATTGAATGTTGTGATACTTCATGATGTTTGGTGATACTGTATCACCAAATTCTCAAAAACACAGTATCAATTATTAATCAACAGTTTTCATGCCCAGACTCCTGGCAGACAGTGAATCAATGTGGGTTGTATTTGAACCTCTGACCACTAGATGTTCATGCAGTGGTGTGCTTTTATAGTACAATTTAAAAAAATTGCAATATATCACATGCTTGCAATATTAAGTATATCACAGTATATTGAATCGTGACCACTGTATCATGATTAGGACTGTGTATTGGCAAGATCCTGGCGATACAATACGTATCGTGATACAGCGGTCACGATTCAGTATATCAGGATGTATTGCGATATTGCACGCAAAGTGATATATTGTGATTTTTTTTTCAAAATCCTACTATTAAAACAGGTTTATCAATGCGCCTTTGTGCTGCTTGTTAATGTTGGAGTGGAGGTGAAAATGGATTACAACACTGCTATCTAGTGCTCAGAGGTTTAAACACAACAGTGTTTACTGTGTTTTTGGGAATTGATACAGTATCACGAAACATAATATCCCAAAATTTAATATTTTCTTACACCCCTAATCACAATATGTATTGCATCACCAGGTTCTTGCTAATACACAGCCCTACTCATTACATATCGCATATGCATTGTGACGTGTGTTATACATTGGTACCTGACTACAATAGATTTTTTTGTTTTGTCTAGGTGTTTACCTGTTCCAGATGCACCATGACCTTTAAGAAGAGACAGGAGCTGCGTCTCCACATGGTTACGCACACAGGAGAAATGCCAAATAAGGTGCACTGCCCATAGAACACACACACATACAACAGCAGCTGAAGGTTTCTTCTTAAAACATATACACAGTTTGCTCAAATTCTAATGAAATCTAATGAATAATGAATCTAATTCAGCCTTTTTTAAGATTCAGCTATTGCTAACACAGGCATTCATAAACAGCTTGTATAATCTCCATAGATAAAGCATTGCTAGTAGAAGGAGATATTCTAGACTGCTCTGCATACACATATGAGCCAGTATCACACATTGGCTATATAAAATCCCTCCAGCATGTGGCTTTAGAGCAGTGTAGAACCACTGAACACCATCAGCACCAGACCTTACTGTTGCTCTTGTGGCTGAATGCAAAGTCAAAGTCAACTCATTCAGACTTTAGAACTGAGTGCATAGCTGAACGAGATTGCGTTTCTCCAAACTCCAATGTGCAGATATATAAAAACACAAGACATACAACTAACATGACAAATAAATAACAACATGACAAATAAATAACAACATGACAAATAAATAACAACATGACAGTGCAGTGGGAAATATAGAAAGAGTGTGTGTGATAAATAGTGAGATATACTCTATATAGATAGATATACTTCAAAAAGTGTTTTTGCAGATGTATTGCATTTAAAGGGAATATATATATGTATTGCACAGTTCTGACAAATTATTGCACACTAACAATGTAAACATAACACTGTAAAATTTAAACATTTTAAGGTGTAAGAGTGCTTAGGTTTAGAAAGAAACAATGAGTCTATTGCACGAAATTAGCAGCATTAAGTGGAGGACCACCTGAGTATGAATTAGGTCTATGTTCAGGAGTAACAGATCTGATGAGTCTGCTCATCAGGAAGTGGTGAGCAGTCTGATGGCTTGTGAAAAAGAAACTTTTGCTCAGTCTGGAAGTCCTGCACCGCATGCTGCAGTAGCGTTTTCCGGAGGGCAGCAGTCTGAACAGTCTGTGAGCTGGGTGGGTGGGATCTCTGACCATCTTGGTGGCTCTGCTGTGGCACCGTGATGGGTACAGATCTTGTACAGGTGGAAGTGAGGTCCTAATGATGCGCTCTGCTGTCCTCACCACTCTCTGGAGTGATTTCTGTTCGGTGATGGTGCAGCTGCTGTACCAGACCGTGAGGCTGCTGGTCAGGATACTCTCTATCGTTCCTCTGTAGAACGTAGTGAGGATATGAGGCGGAAGGTTAGCTCTTCTCATCCTTCGTAGGAAGTGAAGGGGCTGTTGTGCTTTCTTGACCAGGGAGGAGGTGTGTGTGGTCCATGTCAGGTCGTCTGCGATGTGCACCCCCAGAAACATGGTGCTTTTCTCAAACTCCACAGTTTTGCCATGGATTGTGAGCGGTGTGTGAACTGTGTGTTTCCTCCTAAAGTCAACAGTCATTTCTTTTGTCTTGTTGACATTCAGTGAGAGGTTGTTGCTGTTGCACCAGGGTCCAGTGACTATTGTACACCACACCCACCATCGCTTTGCAGTGCACAGACCCCTTTTATAAAGCTCCCCATGCACACTTCTTGTGTTGATGTTGCTTTCAGAGGCAGTCTGGCACTCTGAAGTGAGTGAGGCAACAGATGATATGTGATGTTTTCATACTACATGAGGTGCTGGTCTATGGAGATTGCATAGCTATGTGTTTGATTTTGTAGGCCTGTTAGCGATGAGCGAGGCTGAATCGCCTGAACTGAGTATGTTGGCCATATAGTGTATGTGTTAACTGAGTTGTAATATTACATTGCTGTTGTCCCCCTATGGTAGTGCACTTCATGCTCTGAGCAGTTCATGCAGAAGAAAGATCTCAGGATCCACATGATCAAAATCCATGGAGCTCCTAAACCACATGCGGTAAGAACAGACTTTAAGAACAGTATTTGAAATACTGGTCACAATAACACACACTGTTGTGACAAACTAGCAAATGGATGTGCTGCTTGTTTTTATTCGACAGTCTTAAGCTATAGGCCAAAGTTGTCCCGTGAGGAGATTTGATTAGGCCCATCACAAAGTTATTCTTAAACCACACCCTCACCCAGTGAGAGAAAAACATATTTTCAGAATATATAGCTTATTTCCATGTTCTAAGTTCACTTTTGTTTATGTGGGTGTTTGTACCAACAACAGTCATACTTTTCTTTTCCCTTTAAAGAGGTGGATAGACACACAGGTGAATTAAAAAAACTGGGCACCCCTGGTCAAAGAGTGTGTTTTATTGTATATCTAAATTGATATTTTGTTTACATATGTTTATAATTGCTTTGTGACATCACAAAGTAAGCAGTGTGGACACAGTTTTCATAGTTTACATAGTAAATTAGATGGGATCAAGGATGGTTTTTAAAGATATGCAAATTCAAGCTCAACATAAAACCTTTTTTACATACACTATATAAAAAGACACATGTGCATTTTTTTCTCACTTTCTGACATGAAATCAGAATAAACTCTTCCAGTTTTAGGTCAATTAGGTTGCCAAAATTATTTCCATTGCTAATAATGAGAGAGAGAATTTTTATTACTTTCTTCAAAGTCAAAAAGCTTGTGGAAGGATATCCAAAACGTTTTATCCAGGTCATACAGTTTAAGGGCAATAGTACCAAATACTAATAATGTATTTAAACTTTTGACTAATCGCCTTTGCAGTTAGCAAATAGAAATAATTTTGGTAATCTTAATTGACCTAAGACGGGAAGAGTTTATACTGATTTCATGTCAGGCAGTGAGAAAAAAATGCCTTTTTATTAAGGGTGTGTCTCAAAACCTAGTGAGGGTCTACATGAGCAGCATTTTACATCATAGTATGCGCTCCCGACATGTAGGCTGTCCCAATTCTTACATACCTTAAACATGCTGTCTACTGAGACACCTTATTTTCACCTGATTTTAACCCTTTCATGCATGGGGTCCACAAGTTACGAAAAATAAGTTTTAAATTCAGCATTGTTTGTATAAAATATAATACATTGATAAAAAGTTTAAGAAAGATTTGAGGAAAAATATAAGCATTCTTGGAAACACTTTAGATGTTTTTTTACTCTGCTAATGCATGGTGTCCACATATGTGGACAGTTCAATAACTTTTTTTAATAAAACTGATTTTTATGTAAAATGAAATTTCATAGGATTATGCAGATCTGAGCAAGAAACATTTTTAAAAATCTGAATACAATTTATAAAAAATTATGCATGAAAGGGTTAAGGAAGCACTGAACGCTTCCTCAGCCACTAAGACAATCCCATGATGCAACACAGGCAAATCTACGAGCAGTGAAGTGGTTTTAAAATGTGAGTTATTTTGATTTTCTCTGGTGTTTAAATGTGTTTCTGGTCATATAATCACACAAAACAGTTTTTTATTATCAACTCTGAAACGAGTCGTTTACCATTTAGCAGTTTTATACTAGAGTCATTAGCATTTATGCTAGCAGAGTTTTTAAGCCTCCAGCTATTGTTTTGGATGCCAGCCGGTAGCTTAGCAACCAGCTAAACCAGCGGTCGCGTGCTGCAGTGGGCGGGAACAAGCCGTGACGCAGTCTCTCTCTAACTAGAGCGTCTCAGTAACCTGTGTTATGAGGAGAGATGAGGAGAGAACACTGATACTTAAACAACTGCCTACATAGACAGTACCTACTTAGACACTCACTAGGTTTTGAGACACACCGATAATAGTGTGTATGTAAACTTCTGGTTTCAACTGTATGTATAGGTTGAGTTGTATTTTTGTATGTTTAAAATGACCAGCCAACAAGTATCCACAGTAGTTTCAAAGAGCAGCCAAAACTTTCTTTACTTTCAGTGCGAGTTAATGTGATGTGTTAATGTGATTTTGGAGCATTTCTATTGGTCTTTAAATCAAATGATATAAAGAAAAGCAACAATAATTGCACCCCCGCACATCCAACCAAAGTTTGGGCAAAGTTCAGTGGTGGATATTTTGTTTAGTAGCTCCAAAAATCCTCTTTTGTTTCCATTAAGCAGCTGTATTAAAAAGCGTGCACAGTAATAATATAGTCAGTGTATGTCATGCTGGTTGTTATATCCCGTAACTCTCTGTAATTCTTCGACTGTGATGATGTTGATATTCAGCAGACGTCTTTGAGGCGTCTTCTTCATGTCCGTATTCATTTTTCAATTATTGTGTTCTAGTGCTCGCTGTGTCCCAAGTGTTTCCTGTCACGCACAGAGCTGCGCCTCCATGAGGCAGCTAAGCACCGGGGGGAGAAGCTGTTTGTGTGCGAGGAGTGCGGTCACCGAGCGTCCAGTCGCAATGGGCTGCAGATGCACATCAAAGCTATTCACAGGTAAATGTATGTGGTGTTTGATACAGTATGGCAGCTACGAATAAATATACATACTCTTCACATTTGAGAAAGAAACATTCACAGAAGGCTGTTAGAGTCTTTTTAAAGTCATGCAAAAGCGCATCACAGCAGTAATGGCGAGTGTTCTCTTTGTTCTCTTTCAGGAATGAGCGTCCATTCGTGTGCGAGTTCTGCAACCACGCTTTTACGCAGAAAGCCAACCTCAACATGCATCTGCGCACGCACACGGGAGAGAAACCATTCCAGTGTCACCTCTGTGGCAAGACCTTTCGCACTCAAGGTAATGATCAGTGTGATTCTTCAACCTGTGGCTAGGGCTGAGCGATATGGGAAAAAATCTTATCACAATAATTTTTTTATATCTGTCGATATCGATACATATCACGATATAAATCAAATCACTACTGTCTTTTTACTGTAAGTGAGAAGTGAAGATATCAAAATGTAAAAATTTTGTAATTGTTTTTTTTATCCTCTGGTATATTTTCTATGTACTATAGAACATCACACAACTGTATTTCAAACACACACACACATATATATATATATATATATAATGGGGCAGTATTAGTTAGTATTCACACACAGACACTGTGTTAAGCATGCTGTTGCTAGCCCTTTAAGTTCGGGCTGAGGAAAGGACTCCTAGCGGTGAGTCGACTCTCTATCGGTTCTAATGGGGAGTTGGTTTAGCGATTCTGTTTTCAGTAGAAAATAAAGTTTCCTACTCTGAATTTTTTGGTTATCAGCGTTCTAACTCGAACATCCCCTAGAGCTTTGTCAACACAGCAGCGAGACAGCCCCTGTTTACTTGATGTTTTTATCTTAGCAGATAATTTTAAAATTATTAATGCATGTAACGTTTATTTCAGTAGTAGTAACGTTTTCTGTCGTCATTTTCTCTTATTTTGTTCTCACTGCTCAGCTGAGACTGCAGTAACCAGATTACTTGCACGCAGGTTAAGTTGCCGCTACGTCTACACTCTGCACTGTGTGCTTCAACCAAACATGAAATAGCTGGAACTCTAGTTCAGCCATTTGATTGGCTTGTGGTGGTGCTATTCTTATTCACACTGGCTGTTCGTGTTGTCTCTAAAAACATCGACGAAACAATGACGAAACGCGATAGTTATCGTTATCGTTGTATCGCCCAGCCCTACCTGTGGCACAAGACGACTGGAAAAACAATTGAGTACATCTATACAGTGTATTTCTACAGTTTGCATACGCTTCATATTAAAAAAAAAGTTTTTGTTATTTACTATAATGTTGTGTTTCTAGCCCAAACGACCAGTCATTGCATGTTTACTGAACTCAGACTTTGTTCTGATTAAATGCGAGCTGCACTGTGATCGTCGTGAGTTCATATGTTTTGCACCAGCACTGCTGAGCTTGTTGAAGGTTGGCCTGCGCTCTGTCTGCCTCAGTGTGACTGCAAATCTGGAGCTGAGAGTGTCGGATACTTTAGGATGATATATTTGGTTTTGCGAGCGGAAATTCAATGTCTGGGAATCTGGTGGGCTACAGATCTCTACAGCTGGGTCTTCCGGCTTTCCTCTTTCATTTGAAAATGTAAATATGGCGCAACTTCTGTCTGTTTTGTCTCCTTATTGCTTTAAATATGATTTAGTATTATTTAATGTGTTTTTGAGTAAATCAAAATCAGATAAAAGGAAAAATTGATGCATAAATATAAAAGGAGTTACACTGAGAACATCTAAAATTCATACCAAAGTTAAGTTTATATTATGTACCCAAATACCACCATCATGATAATTGATATCACCAATTATCATGATTTTTTTAAATAAGTGAATGTCCCGATAATAATTTCTCAGTGTCGCCCACGCCTAGTGCTTATTGGGTTAGTTTATTTAGTCAGGTCTATGTGGCAATAAAATAATAATAATAATAATAATAACAATAATAATAATAATAATTATTATTATTATTAAAGTCAGCTGACTACTACAATGTCTTGATCTTGACTTGATCTGTTCTTGACTCAGATGCTAGAATAACAGTAAGACATACACTTAGTCTTATTTATTGGGATCAGCTCATAATTCAACTTCAGACAAAACCAGTGTTTATTTTATATGCTCATGCTATTCTATAACACTGGGCCCGTCTAATGACCTGTGACGTGGGTGCTTACGCTACATGTGGACGCAGCCCTTACTGACAGCTCTGTGGATGATTTCCAGTAAAGCTGGGTCATTCAAAACAACACATTGCGTGTCTGAGTGCTGAGCGAAAACGTTTAGCTGAATTTTAATTGCTCCCCAGTACATTGGAATTAGAACACAGACTCCTGCTCCCAACAGCACATAATAAGTCTAATGAATAGCCTTCTGGGATTCAGCCATGTGTGCACAGCTCCTCACTGGACAGATCCAGTTGATAGTCCGACTTCACAACTCACAGCTCATTTGGGCACTTAATGGGGCATCACTCCCCACTGCATGTCAAACAACCGTTGAGGCTACATGCAAACTGACTTTTGCAAATTTGGAATAACAAATGGGCTAAACTCTCATGTGTAGGCTGACTTGAGATTTAAGACTCTGGATATTCCAGCCAGAATAAAACATATAACTCATTGAACAGCAATTTCAATGTGATAAATAAACAAAACCTTTTGATTGCAAATTTGTATGTTTGATAGTGGGGCTGTGTATTGGCAAGAACCTGACGATATAATATGTATCGTGATACAGCGGTCACGATTCAATATATCACGATATATATTGCGATACTTCAAGCAAGGTGATATACGGTGATTTTTCAAATCCTACTATTAAAACACACCACTATATTAACAGGTTTGTCAATGCTTATAATAGCTTTGCGCCCTTGCGCTGCTTGTTAATGTTAATGAAAATGGATAACTATACTGCCATCTAGTGGTCAGAGGTTTAAACACAACACACAATGATTCACTTTCTGCCAGGAATCTGTGTATTGATGCTGTGTTTTTGAGAATCGATACAGTATCGCCAAACAAAATATCGCAATATTCCATATTTAGATTTTTTTCTTACCCCTACTTGAGAGAGAATTTTTGTTTTCTTATGTTCAGGTCTTATGTTTTGTATTTCGTTCACTGTTAACCATTTTTAATCTCTGCTTACGTGTGTGTGTGTGAGAACAGCAAGCCTGGACAAGCATCACCGCACACACACTGGCGAGCGGCCTTACAGCTGCGAGTTCTGCGAGCAGAGGTTCACTGAGAAGGGCCCGCTGCTGCGCCACATAGCCAGCAAACACCAGGAGGGCCGGCCGCACTTCTGCCACATCTGCAACAAGTCCTTCAAAGGTGAGAAGATTTGGAATTACAGTCTAAATCTTCTTGGAGAGCCGCTGTTGTTGGTGTGTCTGCCAGACAGTTAGATATACTTGCTGCTGTGTGAGGAAGAAGCATGAGACGAATCATGTGCTTGTGCTCTGCGTCCCGTTGTAGCAGTTTGTGTTGCTGAACTTTGTTTGCTGATGTGATTGTTTCCCTTCAGCCATCGAGCAGCTTCGCGTTCATGTACGGAGACACAAAGGCATGAGGAAGTTTGAGTGCACCGAGTGCGGCTACAAGTTCACCAGACAGGTACAGTGAGAGCTTGAGATCCGGTACTTCAGCTGAACGTCACATTTACACAGTTTGCACAAAGGTGTTTAAAGGAGCTCTAAACATATCTTGTATTTCATTTTTTCCTCTAAAAGTTTACTTTAGTGTTGTTTATGTACCAAATACATTATCATATATTATGTATTTGTACATGATTAAGTTACAGCCTCTGTCTACCTCTTAGACTCAAACAGGCAGTTTTACTTACTGTGCCTTTAAATATTATATGTATGTAGATAATTGATCTTTATTCTGATTGGCTGCTTAGCATTAGTCCTTATTTAAATGCCAGTCTGAGCTAAAACACTACTAAAGGTCTGTATTTAAGTTTGTAACATCACAAAAACAATGAACTTGCCGTTCATTTTCAATATTTGAGTGTTGATTGTTGATTGTATAGTGTGCTTTAGATCTTGTAACAATGTTTCCATACAACTTCAAAGTCTTTTATTAACTTTCATGTCTGTAGTTTTGGATGTAATGTTTAAAGGCTACTGAATAATGGAATCTAATAGCCATCGGTCAGCATTATGCAAACTGCAGGTTAGAGGTGGCCATAAATTGATTTTATTTGAATTTACAGTTCAGGATGATGTGTTTTATGAAAGTTCTCTCAGTTTTAACTTCCCTTCTAACGCCCTTCTTTGGGCTTCCGTGGTTCAGAGTGACACGTTTTCCAACTTTGTGTGTCATATGCTAAGAATGGGGGCCGTTGGAAGGCAATCACAGAGGCTATAGCCATGTTTATTGTAACAGTGCAGCCCTACATGATACATTTTGTTAACGACACCTGGGCTCTGTGTAGCGTCTGCCTTCAAACAGCGACGTAATCGATTTATTTCTTCAAACAGAACCACACAGTCTTTTCTCTGCATGATTTCAATAAAGCCTGAGTCCAGATTGACACTATTCCAGAGAGATGGGGCTACAGATCGCTACAGCTGGGTCCTCCATATAATAATAATAAAAAAGTCAGCTGACTACTACAATGTCTTGATCTTGACTTGATCTTGGACAGGTATCGGCCCTAAGTCTGACTTGTACTACAACGCTAAAAGATACCTACTACTGAAGATAACAGTCGTACTGTGTCTGAAACATATACAAATATACGAGTATGTGATTATTTAGTTTATTTTTATAAACTTTCATTACTTAGTAGCTGGGTTTCAGTCTGTTTGCTTCTCTCTGTAAGCATTTCGACCTGTTCCTTGTATGTGCTGTAAAGACCCCCATAGTCTAAGCTGTCTGCCTCAAACTTGAGGGTCTCGGTTTGTTGATTCTCCATCTTCCGTCCCCTCCCGTAGGCTCACTTGCGGCGCCACTTGCAGATCCATAACCGCGTGGAGAACTACAACCCCCGCCAGAGGCGACTGCGCAACCTGGTAGTGGAGGACGAGAACGCAGCTGCTGCGTCCCCACCGGAGCAGGGGGACATAATCAGAGTGGAGGTCAAGTCAGAGGGGCCAGAGCTGGGGGTGTCCACCCAGGCCACAGAGCCCGAGGGGGACCAGCCTACGTCGGGGGAGCAGCATGGCTTTACCGTGGACGATGTGATTGAGCAAACGGTGCTGGTGACGGAAACGTTCCCCATCCAGACGGACCTGGTGGTGGAGCTGCAAGGCTCTGGGGCTGATGAGAAGACCTGAGGGTGGGTTTTGGTGGAAGCTATGGATGAGTGATATAACTTAAAGACATATTGGCGATATATAATACAAATCTCAATATTTTGACCCACAGTGTTGCAGTAGCGTCAGAATTATTTAGCTTCAGGATTATTCAGCGTTTCACATCCTGTAGTGAAATAAATTCAGTTCAGCAGGAATAATTGCTTTCTTTGTAACAAGACATGTTTATTGTTTTAAGAACTGAAGATATCTACGATATCGTCGCTGTCCAAAACAAAATAATGTGTCTTTATAGGAGAGGCCAAAACCCTTCCTGATTTTCTTTTAATGTATGTCAATGGAACCAGAAATTCTTTCGAGTGATTTTGAAGCATTTCTATTGGTCCATTCAAAAAGAATTTTTCACACAATGGAAACGGTAGCTGTGGTATTTAAATGGTCCAGAAAAAAAATAGGCAAAAATAGAGATGCATGTTTTTCTTTGGACAGCGACCATATGCTTTGTTGTTAATTGTGACGACTATAAAATTTATTTATTTTTATTTTTTATTTAACCAAACAAGTCATTAAGAATATATTCTTATTTACAATAAGCAGAAGCTACTTGAAGGAAAAGGTTACATACAATAACAAGAACAGACATGGATAAAAAGATAAAACAAGACGGAGAGAGAATGAGGAAAGGAATAAGGGGGGAGGGGGGATAATAAAATAAATAAATTTCAAAAAAAAAAATTCAATTAATAGCAAAACAGTTGCAAGTATCAGTAAAAATATTCCTGATGCATTTCTTAAATTCCACGATTGGAATAAATGTCTCTAATTTGAAAGTTTTCTGGAATGGGTTCCAGTCTTGGGTTCCAGATGCCTGAAAGGACGAGGAGCCGAAAGTGGTGTTTGTTTTGGGGGCTTTTAGTTTGATTGAAGTAAAGATAAAAAATAACATCATATTGCCCACCGTTTGTATCCTTATAAGGCTCCTAAAACAGATGTTTACCTTGAACTAGGGCTGAATGAAAGGAGGGCTAATATTGTAATATTGCCATATTTTGAGATTTTGTACTGAATACTGTGAACTTTGGGAACAAAAAAACTTTTATTTATTTACAGATTAAGATAATTATAACTTTACCGCAAGAAAAAGATCCAATAAGAGGAACATTGTTCAATACTGTGTTTAGGGTTGCACAATACATACCAAATACAGTAATGCAATTATATTGCTGCATGTTGCACCTTTGAGTATATTGAAAACACATTAGTGTAGATTGATATGACAGGGTGAAAGACTGGTTAAGACAGTGTATTTATTGGATCACGTAATCAGGCCTTGATTCATCTAAGCACCAAAAAAGAACTGCTGTGATTGGCCAGGATAAACACACAATGAAATGTTTATTTGTATACTGCATCTATCTGCAATAGCAGACAGGTCGTCAGGATATGATAAAAGGAGAATTCAACATTTCTGTGTAATTAAATATTTTCTATGTGAAATCAATTACAGGGTTTTATTATGGGAGGTTGCGTTGGAGACTAATTACTCTTGATTTCTTTACAGTGGTGGTGAACCAGGGATGATTGCGCTCGCCTCACCAGTATAGAAATAAACAGAAATAAACAGCAAACCTGCATGCATTGAGGTTTCGTATGTGATATTGATTATGGTAACATCTGACCAAATACGTTTTCTTAATCATATAGCTACATAGAAGTGACGCGCCATAAACCTCAAATGCTGTTGTTCATCTTTCAAATACAAAATCTGTGTTTGCAGCTAGCTTTTACCCAAAATCTAGACTGTTACATAACGCCCAGCATGACGCCCTGAAAATTCACATATACCAGCTCAAGTTCCAGCCCGGCAGATACAATGACATTGGATCAGAAGCTCATGGAACCTTGTTTTTAATCATTTGTCTGTGAGCATAAATGATTTTATCTTTAAAGGAGAATGAAACTGGCTTCTTATGGGCCATCTTCTTATTCAAATGCTCTGTTCCACCTTAATGCTACAGCTGGTACAGGCTCCAGCAGACTGTGCAGAAACATACTTAAGAAAGCTACTTAATAGGGGTGTAAGTGTAAATACTGAAATATCGAATATCGGGATATTATATTTAGTGATACTGTATCGATTCTCAAAACACAGGATCAATACACAGATTCCTGACAGACAGAGAATCATTGTGTGTTGTGTTTAAACATCTGACCACTAGATGGCAGTGCTGTAATCCATTTTTAGCTCCACTCCAACATTAACAAACAGCACAAGGGCGCAATGCTATTGTAAGTATTGGCAAACCTGTTCATACAGTGGTGTGTTTTAATAGTAGGATTTGAAAAATCGCAATATATATGCTAGCAGTATCGCAGTATATCACAGTATATTGAATTGTTAACGCTGTATCACGATACGTATTGTATCGCCAGGTTCTTGCCAATACACAGCCCTACTACTTAATGCTACTTAAATGTTCCAGTCCACCTTAAATGCTCCAGATTATAGTAGCTGCACCATATAAGGTGGAATAGAAAAATTTGCAAGCTGGCAAATAGGAAGCCAAATTCAGCTCCCACATCTTTAACAAGATCTGGAACAAGTTTAATTCCAAGACATTAGGTTCGCTCTGCTGAATTGACTCCAGGCAGTTTCTTAAATCTGGACAGTTTGAGGCTTCACACAGCGAAGGGGAGGAAAGAGAGGAACAGATCAAACTTCAAGCATGGTTTTCTGCTTGTGTCTGTTTGGACAGGTTACTTCTAAACCAGCCAGTCAGAGCAGAGCTCATCTAAATATTCATGAGCTCGCCATAAAAAGAAAAATAGACCATTCTAGGACCAAATCATAGAGTGTCAATGGGTGTGTAACCACATCAGGGCATATTTCACCCCAACCAAAGTCATGTATCTTCTGATGTAGACATCAGTGAACAAAAAAAAAAGCAATTTGTGGCACCTTAAATTTTTTTTAGGACAAATCATCTGCAAAACTATCAAAAACAGTGTCTCAGACATCAAGTAACAATAATCATGAAGCAACTGTTTCATGTAATAACTGTGTGAGGGAGCTTTGCAGAGGCACTGGATGTCACCACGGCTGAGAACATTCTAGAACAGAGCATCTCACATCAGACCACTCTGAATGCCTATTTACATCCTAACCCTTCAATTTTAGGAACCATATATTGTGTGGCCCCGGCTCCAGCCCTAACCTGCCACATCAGCTGCAGCCTATCAGCCCTGTCTCACAGGGTCTAGATTTCAAGCTATGAGTTGGAGCTGAACAGCATTAGTTCAGCTCTATGTTACCATTTTCCAGCCTCTAGTAATAGCTTAGAATTGAACAGGCTGTTTAACCTACAGAACAACAGAACGCCCACAGTAAGCATGAGTGAGTAACCTGCATTCCACAGCCGTTTCATCCCTGATCGCATTAAAAATCCGTGGAGAGATTCAAGAGCTGTGATGGGAAATGACCTTCTCTTCCCATTCTCACTAACGCACTGCGGC